>JARHVA010004985.1:600000-807500 GCA_037957365.1 Torreya grandis
ATTCTGGAGGTTGGTCATGCCAGTGACCCAGCAAAAGTAAAGGATTATGTGGATGGGATCATGGACCCAATCTTACAAAGAGCTAGCAACAAAAACCTTAAAGAAGGGGCACATCAAAGATGCCTTGTGAGGGCTAGAGTAGGGTAGTATGAGACATTTGTAATGAGGATATGGACCTCACAACTGACACAGTTCTGTGTCCCAGTTGTGCATCCATGCCCTGACTTGGTTGAGTTATGCACCGACTGGCTCCATGCACCCTCATGCACCGTTCAACAGGGTCTTTTCATGGTGAAAATAACACTACAAGCCATCAGAGACATGTTAGCCCTACACCATGATAGTACATCAACATTTCCCACTGTGGCTAAGATGTAAAGGATGTGGGCTAATGTCAACACCCAGTTAAGGTTTTTAAGAACCAAATTGCAAATGGGTGATGACAACACTATTGTGCCCACACTCCCTACAACAAGAGGCCAATTCACACAAGTTAGCCAAGATGCATTGTCCATGATGGCTTTCATCTTCGGCATGAAAGATGATATGGCAGTTTACATAGAGTAAATGGCCATCCTCTTCAGGTTGAAGACCATCGATAAAACCCAGGAATATCAGCTCAACTTTTTGGAGAAAATTTCTTTTTCAATGGTGGAGCAATTAGCCCAATTCAAATCCAAAGGAGTGTTCAGGTACTCTTCTTATTTGTTTCACCTGATGCTATACCAGAATGCTAACCTCTTCACCCAAGATATGCATCTGGACATGTATGACCCAAGTTTTGATCCCTAGAGGACCATTCCTGTGTCTACTTGGACACATATTTTTTCAAGGACCAATGACCCATATGATTTTTGGGAACTATTTATCACCCCTACTCTTTGCCACCTTAGCCCTGAACTAGTCATGAATAGATTATTTTCTAGTGTTTCAAACCTCCTGGCTAGTTACCCAATTTTGTGTGACTTCTACTTTGGATCCCACCATACACTGGTAAGAGTTCATGGTTTTTGTGGGGAACCAATGTTGCTACCAAAGATTCTAACTCTTAGATTAACATTTTTAGAGGTCACTAGGCAAGTGTCAGTAGTAGATAATGATTATGGTTCTGGGAAATGGAAGAGAAAGATGTTTGATCTCCCATGGATGGTAGGCAACATAGTTTTAGAATCTAAGGATGCTGAGATTTTGTTGCTTCAAAAGCTAGCCTTCTTGGGGTTCCTGTTAGTTGAAGACAAATGGGTATGTGACCCAAATGGTTACATAGCTTCTTAGATAAGGACTAACATGGTTGCAACTAGGATTGTACATGAGGGCCACCCTTTTTGGGAGACTAGGAGAAACCCCATAGAAGATGCTCCTAATTTTTATGTTGAATTAAAAGATTTGCCTCCTCTAAAAAATAGACCATGGGAAAATTTATACATTAAGTAAAGGGATTATGATCCCAAGGTTAGAATGACTTCTAGCTTGAGAAGAGCATTGAATAATAAAGATTGGGATGTAGAGAAGATAGAAGCCTATTAGAATTATAGGTAGGAAATCTCTCAAACCACCCATTCTTTTGGGAATGTGGACACAAATGAGAGATGGGAAGAAATATGGGATGAGTGCCATATCTCCCTTGCATCTAGCCTGGAGACAACTAATTTGCCAACATGGGGTATAGAGTAGGAAGCCAAGCTAAGCCAAGAGCCACAAACCTCAGAACAAATTATAGTAGCAACAACTATGTCAGTTTGGCTCCAACATCTCAACAGCTTGGAGAAACAAAAGAGTGTGGTTCATTCACCACCAAAAGCTTCACCATCATCAAAAGTCATTGAAGTCCCTAGTTCTCCACAAGCATCCCTGATGATAGTAGCAGATGTGGAAGGAGAGGACACAGCCAAAAGAGGAAACACCCAAGAAACGTAAGAGGGTGTAGTTTTAGCTGGCTATGGAAGAGGAGATGGACACCTAATAGTGCCAATTATAGAGTGTTGAAATTGTTCCTTAGGTAAGTATCATCCCTCCCTCTCCTTCTCAGTCTATTTCTTCTCTTGTTGGCATGATGATCTCATCTGGCCAGGTAACATTCACTGCCACTTCTATCGTTCCTATCTCTCATTCTGCCCCATTCGTGCCACCTCAAGTTTTAACATTACCCCATTTCTCTCCCTCTATTCCCAAAAAAATCTCCCCTCAGATTGTCCATAGCCAACAATTGGCTATTCAATATGGTCTACCACATGAACATCCTTTTGTGGGTGGGCACATTGCCTCTCCTTCTACCTTCTTGACCCAAGTAGATGTTGTATGGATGTAAAGGGAAGCTTAAAGAGAGAAAAAGAAGACAAAGGAAAATAAAGCACTGGCTATAACTCATTTGCGGTCACAATTTGACCTAATTCAGTAACAATTGATGATGACCCATTTATCACCAACTATTATCAAGCCAACTGAGCAGATGCAGCCTGAGGATTACACAATGGATGTAGTGGCCATTAACATGTCCCTTTTTAGGCCCTAAGATATAATTGAGCTAATGACCGAATCCATTTTTGCAATCACTGAAGACTATTTGAAGACATCATGGAGGCTATAGAAGATGGAGGCTGATTTGGCCAAATAAAAGGCAAACTATGACAGTTTGATCATAAAAATTGATAGAAAGGACAATGAAATAGCAAATTTAATAAATAGTTACAAGAGACTATTTCTCTTCAGATTTACTGAGTAGTCCAAGACCAAAATGACTCTTTAAAGGTAGAGTTCATACAGATAAAGGCTGTAGTGGGGACCCTGAGGTGGGAAAAAGTAGAATGGCAACACAAGCTGCTAACTAAGCAAAATAATACTGCAGCCACTCAAGCCCAATTTTAAGCAGAGCAACAAAGAGTGGCACAACTGACACTAGAGCTGGCTAATAGGCCAAGCAATGTTAGAGTGATAAAATTGGTAAAGGAGCTCTATGAATCCATGTGGAAAAGAATCTCCTCAGAGATTATACAGCTCAAGCCTTCTCTCACCTTCTTGTTAAATGCATAAAAATTGTGTGAAAAGGTGGCGGATTTAGTGGAGAACACTCTAACTACAATTTTTGATAGAGTAATAGACTCTCAAACATTGCTATAGAAGCTCTATGATGTAACAGATGTGACATTGGCAACCACAAGATTCACTGACAAAATGGTCACTGCAAAGAGAGTCAATGAGGTTCTCAGTTGTAATCCAATAGCCAACAGTTGCAGAGAGCTCCTCAAAATCATGAAAGAAGGCATCAACAAGATGAAGTAGCATATTGAATATCTAGTGTGATTAGGCCTTCTTTCTCCATTTCTTGATGATATCATGGTGCTAATGGTTGATCAAATTGAACCATTGCTACTGGCCAAATAGAACAATCAAACAATTTTTTAGAACTTACGGGATGATTCTTCAATCTCAGAAGTGGAAGCTATTCTAGTTCCTATTTCCTAGCTCAAATTCAAATTGAAGGCTATAATTTAGATTTTTCAAATTTTTTTGCACAAGGATATTATTAACCTTGATTTAGCTTTTAATGAATTGTAGAACAAGTAAGGGTTATCTGACCACGAGTGGTCCACCTACCAGACATCACTATTGAAGCTATAAAATTTTTGAAATTTTGATTCAATGGGAGTGTGGTTTCTTTCTTGAGCAGGCTCAAAAGCCCTTAGGGTTGCCAATAACTATAGAGTAAAATTTTTACTCTAGGTTACATTTTTATTTTTAGTCACGTGACTGAAATTTTTATTCAAAAATAGAACACAAGTTCTATTTGCCTTTTGATTCATTTGTTTCATTTTTGGCTAAGTGTCAAAATCAAGCAAAAGCTGCCAAGTGGCATCATCTGAGGCACCTTTCATTTTTTCCTATAAGTTGATCAGGACGTGCCACATGTTCAATAGCAACTCAGTGGAAAGCACCATGTGTTAGCATCAGCATTTCATATTAGCACTTGCATTTCATTTTTCTAGCAAAGGTCTTCAATAAGCTCAGTATCAAGATGAGGCAGAAAGTACCAAGTGGCAATCACTGAAGGGTCTAGATTGCTTTTATAAGGGAAAGAAAAAGTCACCATGTGTCAACATCTGAAATGAGGTAGTTCAATGTGTTGGTTTAATAAGGTGGTTCAATGCCTTGGTTCAACATTTTTGGTCAATACCTCAAGTTTTGCGTAGTCAGTGCGTAGTATTGAACCGTTGAACCATTAAACCATTTTTGGTTTAATGGGTAGTTGAAAGGAGCATCCCAAAGACCAAAGGAAAAGTGCCCTTTTAGAGGGCAAGTAAGGTGCAACCAAGCCATTCAAGTGGAGGCTGCCAAGTGTCATCAATCGAGCCCCTTTTTACTCCATTCTTAGAAGTAGCAGAAGCTGCCATGTATCTTCCCAGAAGTAGCAGAGGCCTCCACGTGTTGACATCTGAAATATCTTCAAGCTTCATTGCCAAATAAAGACTATGGTGGGTCCTAAGTTTTATTTCTAAAGTTTGTAGAAGCTGCCAAATATTACCATCCATAAGAGCCTAACATGCATCCCAAATACTTCCACAACATAACAAAAGAAAAGCAGAGATTGTCACCTATCTCCATGCCTCTTTTAAAGGTTGCTCAGGAAAGAAATGAGGTGAGTCTTATTTCTTTAAGCCATTAAGTATCAGAGAAGTGGATTGCAATAGGTGTCAAAGATGGGATGTTCCTGAGTAGAATATAGTAAGAATATAAGGAAAGTAGAAAGTGTTGCATGTCTTCGATAAAGATGCAGAAATCTCCAAGTGTCATTATTTGGTGCCTCTTAATGAATAAGCAAATTTTTGAGAAACTGACTAAGTGTCCTCTTCCATTTCAATAGAATAGAGGGTCATGTATAGACAATACCAGCTCAATTAGAGTTTCAATTTGGGCCTTAAATTTGGGAATGCATGATCAATCTAGAGGGAAACTTAGCAAGAGTTATTTCCAGTAGATGGAGCAGTTCACCAGGTAGATTTTTGGGGCTGGCAAACATTGAAAGAAAGCATTGTCTATTTTGTCCCCTATGAGATAAAGGCAGAATAGAATTGTGCAGGAAAGGAGGTGATGGAATGAGAAATCTGAGGCTATAAAGAGGAGTGTAGGATCACCAGAGAATCAGATACTCAGGGGGAGAATTTTTTGACAAAATCATTGTACAGAGTTTTAGACTTTTTAAAGAGCTATGATTAGGAATATCATTTGCCTTTATTCTATTTTCTTAAGTTGTAAAGTTTATGTAACTGTGCATGTTTTTGTGCCTTTTATGTGGCTGAAGAATTAATGAGAAGATAGAATTCAATGCCTTTGTTGATGTTTCTCGTATCATGACGAAAGTAGTCTAAGCTGCGAGCCTTTATTTCTATTGTTTCTATCTTTTAGATTGATCATGCCTCAGCTACTCTTTAATGTAATTGAATCTTACACATAGTTTCACTATGCTTAGTATTAAGGATCAAAATTACATTTAGGTGCATCACCATAGTTAGGTTTTCTTTCTTTACATTTGTGTTTCTATTTATATTCCTATTCCTTTTCCCCCAACACTTAATATAAAGAAGAGACCAACTACTCTAAAATATGGAAGTTGTTTCAAGATGCAAGTCCCACATCTTAAAACTTCCCATTATTGGTGTCTATTACAAAGCACAATTTTAAACATCAACACAAGTCACAATAAAAAATTGCATGTGTCAAATATGAGATAATATTTGATTGATTAGGAAATTGCATGTCATTGACATGTTTCCCAATCTAGTTTAGTATGTTTTATGCTTACTTAATTTCTCTTTCACTTTTATCTTCTTATTTTTTGAATGCATGTAAGAAAGAAACCATTTATTAAATTTTTCATACTTCCCAACTTGAATTAGTGTGATAAGTTTATGACCAATTTTTTACCAATTTTATTTATCTTTTATATTTTTCTTTTACTTGCCAATGTGATTTAGTATGTTCTAAATTCATTTTTTCCATTTATGTTTTACATAATTTTCAACATGATTTATTATTTTCCAATCATTTATTTCTTATCATTTGTCATTTCTTTACTAATCATTTTTCATTTATTTCCTATCATTTGACATTTATTTCCCATCATATATTGTTTCTTTCCCATAATTTATCATTCATTTGTCATTTATTTATCATCATTTTGTCAATCATTTTCCCTCAATCAATATTTTAAGCCTTGCTTTAACAATCCTAATTTACCAATTTTCCTAAAACTCTATCTCTCCTAACTACTATATGCCTATTTTCTAGAACTTTCAATTTTTGGTTATTTTTTTCACTAACTTCTACAGGTTCACCTAGTGTTCTTCACATCCCTTGAAGTCTAATTCTTTATCTATGACATTAAGGTAAGTAAAGGTATGCATTTAAAAAAAAATTCCTTTCATTTATCTTATATGTTGATTACTACATTTACATAGCATCAACATTATTTGTTATCATGTTCTTTCTCAAAGCACCATCCCATGTTGCACTTACATGACACATGATGAAATTTGAGTGAGGCATATGTATGCACATAATATTTTCAAACTTTTATCAAATATTGACACTTTGTATCTCATAGTAACTCATTGAGTCTCATTCTCTTTGAGTGTATACATTGAGGGGTGTATCAAGAAAGGGGTGGGCAGACCATTGGTGATTCATAAGATTGTTGTCCCTTTTACTACTTACCATATGCACACTTGTCTACTTAAACCATTTACCCTAAGCTTATTATTCTCATCCCTACCCATTCTAGTCATTTTCCATGCTTTATCCTCATTTGTCTTACCTTGACCCCCTTTTAAATAGTTGATTGTACTAGGTTTTCTAGGTCAACCTTGTATAGTTTTCAACATCTAACTATTGTATAAGGTTGACTAGGTAGACCCTATACTATTTAGGGGTATTTTCCACTTTGATTTGTGTTAGCATTTCAATTGACCTATATCAAACCTAGTGAATTGTCCCTAAAAACATATAGGGTCAACTAGGTCAACCTCATACAGTTGATATATTCTAAAGGATTTAGGGAAAGATCCACCTATATATACAAGTTCATTTCCAACCATTTAAATAAGACAAATGAAGAAGAATAATTGAGAATAAACATGTGCTTATTGACCATTCTACTTTAGGAATAAATTTTAGGGTTTCATACTTTCATTAGAGATACGGATCTTGTCTTATGGAGAAGTCTTTTAGATACATAGATAGGTTGTGTATCCTAGAGATAATTTATCTTTGTTATGCTAACATAAGAAAATAATCTCTCATGAAGCACCTTGGCCAATCGAGAGATTGAGGCTTTGTGGGTGTAGACACCGTAATTGTGTCTAACCCTTGTCATCCTCCCCTTAACCCCCATTTTAGTTTTCCACGCCTATTTAACCCCTGTCGACCATTTTCCCACAAGCCTTGACCCTGGTAGCATGTAAAAATGAGCAGAGAGCTAAAGTTAGCCTTTTGTCCCCATTCTGCATCTGCCGACGATGGTCATAACCCAGCCGACGTCGCCGAAGTCGGTCACTTGTTGGCCGACATCGGTAGTCCTACTGACGTCGGTTATCTTTAACACTGCGTTCTCGACTCGAACATAGGAACCATTATCCGTTATCCATTCAGTTGCCAATCCGTTTCTTGATTGATTATCAGACCTTCCTTCGTATCAATCAGCAAAACCTCTTCATTTGAATAATCTAACCAATTCTTGCATCCAACCAATTTGTAATCAATCTCTCACATTCTCTCTCCGATATAGGTATTCTACTTCAGTCAGCTTGCTAGAGGTTTGCTACATCTTGCTCTACAACACAGCGACAACGTCAATCATGTCTCTGACTCTATTTTCAGTGTATAACAGGTAAGCTTTGCTTTGTGTTTTTGTTTTACTCTCTAGTTATTGTTTTTTATTTGATATCATTACCTAGATTTAGAGTTAGACTATAGCCCTGACCTTACTTCCACCCGTATCACCTCTATCCACCCTCTACAAAAACTACAGTCTGTAAATCTACCCAGATCCTTGTACAAACCCTCAAACAAATCCCTTTGACTCCTAAACTAGCTTCTCGAACCCTAAAAAAAAACATCAAACCCTTCTGCAATCCAAAAACTCTGTCCAGACCCGACTAGACCTTGTCCAAAACTATTGCCCTGACTGACGCTGGTCATTACCCCGACCGACGCCGGCACTCCAACCGACGTCAGCACTCTTCTTGACCGATGTCGGCACAAAGACCGACATCGGCGACTATGCAGAGTAGTTTGCTACATATCAGGTATGCATTCTGCTTTTTGTCTTTTATTTGATTTCATTCTGTCTTTCATTATTTCTACTTTAGTCAAATATTATGCTTTTTATTAGTGGGTTGATATCCCTTAAGGAAGTCTTTGTACTTCAGGGATCAAGTGTTTGCTTGACAGCCCACCATCTCTGCGTCTAACATTTTTTCATGTTTAGTCTCTTTTTCTTCGCAAGTGTCATTCCTCCACAGCCAAAGAGGAGTACCTTCCAATGTCTAATTTTGGTGCGCACGACTATATCCGAGTATCTTCTAACCCTAGACCATCTCTTAGTTTCTCATTTCTATCTTTTGAATGTGAAAGCGAAATTAGCGTAAAAACATTTTGGCATGCTCGGTGGGACCCTAGGGCCTTCCTTGGGTTATTTCTTTCTTTCATTCATATAGGTGCATTAGGTTCCTTCCCTTTTGCCTCTTTTGTCTCTTCTAAACGACATCATAAGCAGGGATAAAAAGAACTTTTCTTTTCTTTCTTGCACTTCTAGACTAGTCAAAACTCATATTCTTTGACTCTTTCTCCATTCGTCTTCATATAAACAAACATTTTGACTTGGGCTTAAAACATGTTGCACTTTCATTTCTATTTGCTTGCATTTCTTAGACCACACTTAGTAATTAATAAACGCATATTGAATTAATCTAGTCCACTTGATGTTACATGACTAAACCACTTGCACAAAACAAACATCTTAACTTACCTGAGACAAGACCCGACTGGGATTTCATCCCCCAGCAGATACCTTACCCGTCCCGGCGATCCTACTTAGACTTCATCACCAAGGGGAAAGCCCACTCTATTCTCTGGCAGAGTCTAATCTATAGGGGAAGTATATTTTGGCTAAGCGGGCCCAATTTATCACTGGACTCGTGAAGTGAGGGGAGCTTGCTCCTTAGCACCAGGCCTTGTACGAAACCTAACACAGACTTCTTGAGCACCATAACTAACCCGAAACCATCCATAGACTACTTCTTCTATGTCCCGACTCAAAATCCAATCTTCCTCTACACACATTCTAAGGCATAAGCCACTATAATCCTAATAATTTACTCCTAGGGTTTTAAGATCTGCTTGTGTTCTTCATCTTTTCTATTCTTATTTGCTTGTTTGAGCTTATGAGGATGTTATTTCTTGCTTTGAATGGTTCTGACTCATATTCAAGCCAAGGCTCTAGTCGATCACGCGAGGCATCACCCGCTTCCGTCTACCCTGTCCATAACCAGTCCTATAATGGAGTTCAACTCGGAGACTAAAAGAACTCCTATTAGACCATCCCCGACCCAAATGCCTATTGTCCCAGAAGGGGACCAAGATTTTGCATGATTCTTGGACCTCAATGTCAAATCCTTGTAGCACTATCTTGCGAATAGAAGAATGCGAGACTCTTTGGGCAATCCAATCTATAGAATGTCAACCTCTCTTCTCAAAACTGCAGCCATATCAACAGCGTCTGTAGTTCAACCTTTTGACACCCAGGCTATTGCCTCGACTAATGACTAGTATTTGACCAACCATCCAAGTGTGGCCTCTTCCTCCATCTTTGGGCCCACTTCCACCAGGGTTTTGGCCCCTATCAACCTCAGCCCACTCAACCACTTTCTACCCCCTTTCAGAATCTGGTCATCTCTATTCCACCTACCCTGGCCCCTATCAACACTAGGGTGGCTACCTATCCATTGGCCCATGTTACCACTAACCAACCCCCCGTGACAACATCGAGCCTAGCTGTGCCTTCTACCCAACCATCCTTAGTCTTCTCTTCTATCCCTATGACTAGTAATCCATACGTTGTGCCCTTACTGGTATAATCGACTACGTCGTATGCCTCTTCTAGCCTCTTTCAAGTGCCTTACAATCTAGGGGGTGTTCCACCGACCAATCCGTCAGTAGATATCATCAAAATGCTGATGGACAAGATGTCCAGCCTAGAGACCTCTATTTTTAGCTCACGTAATACTCTCTCATACGAACAAATTTGCAATGAGCCCATCCATCCTTCCGTCCCGATCCGACCATATCCCAGCCAGTGGGAACTTCCTAAGTTTTCTCATTTTCAAAGCAAGGAAGACCCACAATAGCACTTATGGGCATTCAGGCATGCCTGTTACCTTATCGCCCATGATGATGTGTTGCTTTTACACACATTTCCTATGTCTCTCTCAGGTGCTATGCTTGACTGGTATAGCTCCCTTACCAGCCATTCCCTCTTCACATTCACTCAGCTGGCCCAGCTCTTCCTTGATCATTTCTCTATCAACATCACCAAGAAGGTCTCAATCACAGACCTCTATTCTATCTGCCAATTTGAGGATGAATCCATTAGTAATTACGTTGCTCGATGGAGAGGCCTCATCAATCAAATCTCCTTTTCTTTACCCCAACCTGAGCTTATTGAACTTTTCTCCCAAGCCTGGGTCAGACATATTTCTTCCACCTTGAAGGTTCAGACCTTTCGCACTTTTGATGAAGCCTTCACGATGGCCCATAAAATTGAGTTACGTGTTGTCGAGGAGAATAAAGTCAAGTTGCAGAGCAAGAATCCCAACTCCAACTCCAAGACCAATGACGCCTCTTCTAAGCCTTCCTTGTCTAATCCTAAATCTAAAGCTTTAGCAAATGCTGTGGTCGTTAGATCTTCCTCCTCTTCGCCTTCAACTAATCAGCCTGAGCCATCCACATCTCAGAGTGCCACCCGCCAATTTTAGTAGAGATACATACAGCAACAGTATACTCCACTCAGAGAATCATACGCGTCTGTGCTAGAAAAACTCATCAAATAAGGGGTATTCAATCTCCTCCAGATCTGACCACCTCCACAATTTGATCCCTCACGTGCCATCCCTGCGTGGTATAGGGAAAATGACTTTTGTAATTACAATGTTAAAGGACATGACACGGGCAACTATAAAACCCTTAAAAACATCATCCAAGACATTCTGGAAAAGGGTGACCCCATCCTCGACAATCCCAATGCACCACCTAATCAGGGCATCGAAATCTTCAAGCAACCATTCCCCAATCATCCACCAACTCAGAACAATATCCAGACCTTGACTGACAACATTCACAAACATAATATACGAGCATTCAATACGGTCTAGCCCTTCATTTCCAACCAACCTCAAGAGGTGAGTCCATCCATCAGTTCATCACATGTGGATGAACCTCTTTCTCTGGTTAGTTCTCCATCAACCTCTCTCATCTTGGAGGATGCCTCGACCTTACCAGCACTGCCAGTTTCACCATCCTCCTTCCTGCTGCCCATGGAGGACCTAACCCTTCCTACTTCTCGACTGCAAGTGGAGGGCATAATCATCCCTACTCTTTACCCGCTTGAGGAGCCTCATTCTCTGGTTTCTTCTCCACCCAGGGAAGATCCTACCTCTCCTTCGTCTCCAACCACAGACGAACCTATCACAACTCCATCATGCTTGGGGTCTGAGACTGCTACACCAGTCTCATCTTCAACCCCACAACCATCCACATCTTCTCAAGAACCCAAACCTCATCCCACATCTTCTTAGCCATTTTCTCGACTAGTGGAGAAACTCAAACTTCTCCCTTCTAGGAAAGTGGAGCATCAGGGATTGTGGGAGCGCCTCACAACTCTTCAACATGCCCTTGCCCTCTCATCTCATGTAGCTAATCCTCCCATGGCAAAATCTCCCAAGACCTTTAACAAATACTAGACTCCCATTTCTAAGCCTCAACCGACCCCACCAAAACCAAAACCCATATCTACCCCATCTAAACCTATCAAGTCACTTGGCGTTTGCCCCGTCTCCAACCTCACTCATTTGCAAGTGAAGGTGGACCTAGACCAGACCTCAACCAATAGTAATCTTCAACCCAAGTCACAGAAGACTGCTAAACCATAGAGGTGAATTCCTCCTCCTCCATCATCATTACCCTCCATTTTGGGCACCCATCCTTTGACCCTAACTAGAGTCCTTCCCACTCCAACTTTTAATCAAAACCAATTACCTCCTTTGCTTCCTTTGCCTACCACTCGCCTACCCTCTCCCAAAAGGGTGGTACCTCTCATGAAGAAAGTACCATCTCCATCTGTCAGTGCACCATCAATCCAAAAGGTGGTATGGAAGCCTCCTCTGACTCTGCCCAAGCAAAAGTCACCAGTATCACACACATCGATGAGCATGGACCCTTTAGTGGGCTCATACTCTTTGATCTTGCATCGACTTTTGTAGACTTCTAGCATAACCCTTCCACCCATTAGACCTTTCCAATCTCTCAGGTCTAAGCCCTCCTAGTTTGACGACATGAAGATTTGTTTATATCATCGTACGCCAAGACACGATACCGAGACTTGTTGTGCTCTCAAGACCGTCATTTGTCGCTATTTGGAGAAAGACACTCTTCTATTTGAGGACACTCTCGACCAACCCTTGACTCCTTCTCATAACCTCTGACCTCTTCAGACTCATCAACATCTCATCAGCAGACCACGACCCCTTCATCTCCTTCACCCTCTATCTTCGAAATCAATGCCATTCACATAACCACCAGGTCACAAAAGGACAAGGCAAAGGAAAAAGCCACCATTCCTTAGATCTACCCTTTCGTCCAGCCACCTCAACTGCCCAAGCCTAAGATTTCTATCCTTGGCGTGCCTCAACCCTCTTCTTCTTCCTCTTCAGGGGCAATTCATGACTCTATGTTGAAACAACTTCACCAGATGCCTATGAAGATGTCCCTTTATGACCTCATCCAAACCTCACCCTAACATCATCAAGCCCTCATCAGAGCCTTACAGGTAGTGGAGGTTCAACCCAAGGACCCCCAGCCACTTGTTGCACTTGTCCACTCTTTAGCCCCGATTGCCTCCATCACATTCAGTGATTCTGAGATTCCCACATCCAACACGAAAGATTAGGATGCCGCCCTCTTCATCACTTCCTATGTTGATCAGACACACATTAAACACATTATGATCGATGGAGGTGCTAGCATCAACATTATCTCCACCCATGCCTTTGAACAGTTGGCTCTTCCTAAGAATTGCGTCTCCAAAACTAACACAATCTTGCATTCCTTTAATGACACCACTACCACGACCATTGGCACAGTCATCCTTCACATTCACATTGGTCCATGCACAGTCTCGAAGCTCTTCTATATCATCGAAGGAGAGTTTCAATACAACATCTTGCTAGGCCAACCTTGGATCCATGCCATGGCCTGTGTCCCCTCCACCCTACACCGTTGTGTGAAATTTGAATATGATGGGCAAGTCCATAGCATTCCCATTGACCCTTCACCCTTCAAAACTTGTAACACCACCTATCGTCCAAATGACATTCTCATTCCTATCAAGCCATCAACCCCGGCACCACCTCCATCCGTAGAAGCTTCAACCAGTTCACAACCAGCAGTTGCCCTCACACATCCCCTTCAAGCGATGACCATAGATCCCATGGAAGATATCTTCCAAAGACTTTCATTGGGGGAATATCACTTGCTGACCTTAGACATGTTACAAACTCCACAAGAGTATGGACACCTTCATCACAGCCCTAGTTACGATCATTGGATCGAGATGATCGTGCCTTATGGTCCTCCTCACCTCCAAACCAACCTTGTCTATGGGGGGCTTGATCAAGATCTTACTGATTGCAATTCTCTTTTTTCACCTCAACCTTTCACATCAGACTTCTCATTTCTTGGCAACCCTGCCTTTGCACACATTTACCTTTATAGGTGTGCATGGAAGGGTTTTGGCTTCAGACGCTATGAGCAGGGCTCCCATCAGCCCATCAAATCGCTCAATGATGACGATGCCAAGAAACGGTATGGCCTGGGATATCATGACCCCACTCAGACCCCTACAGACCTTTGTCCCGAACCAACCATTGACCAATCTCCTCCAGGCTCACCCATTCCTCCTCCTTCACCTATGAAGTTGGTGGTTTCTATCCCTCCTAGTTTTTTTTCATAAACACCATCCGCCTGGAACCCTTGACTTATCAGCTCAATGGGGTGTCCAGGTCTCTCCCTCTCATTTTTCTCACCATGGTAGAAGATGAGTCGGCAACCATTCACACTGTCCACTGCATTGACGATGACGCCATTCTTTCCTACATGGGCACCGATGACTCTTTCATCCAGCGCTCTCTCCCTTCTGAGACCCAAGTTATGTTAAATGAATCAACCATTGACATCAACCTCCCTTCTTCTGATGTTCCTCATGTCTTAAAGATTAGACAATCTTTAGATGCTCAGGAGCAGCTTGACTATACCTAGTTCCTCTCAGACCATAGCCAGGCCTTTGCTTGGACCTACCATGACATGCTTGGCATCGACCCCACCATCGCTACCCATAACATTATCACCAAACCAAAGGCTAAGCCTGTTAGGTAAAAGCTTCAAAAGATGCATCTTCGCATTGCCCTCCTTATCAAAGAGGAGCTTCAGTGCCTCCCTTTTGTCTCTTTCATCTAGCCCATCGATTATCTGCAGTGGGTCTCTAACATCGTCCCAGTCACCAAGGTGACTGGGGGGATTTGGTTCTACATAGACTATCGCAACCTTAACCTAGCCTGTCCCAAAGATGACTTTCCTCTTCCTAACATTGACCAGCTTGTTGATCTCACAGCTGGCCATGAGATGCTATCTCTCATGGATGGGTTTTCAGGATACAATCAAATCTTGATTGCTCTGGAAGATCAGCATAAGACCACTTTCATTACCCCATGGGGGACTTTCTACTATCGAGTCATGCCTTTCAGCTTGAAGAACGTAGGTGCCACATATCAGCATGCCATGACCTACATTTTCCATGATCTCCTCCATAAAATCATGGAGGACTATGTGGATGACCTTCTCGAAAAGTCCAAGCTTCATCGTGACCATTTGACCATTCTCAAAATCATCTTCTCTTGCCTTCTTCAATACAATGTCTGCCTTAACCCCAAGAAATGTGTCTTTGGGGTCCTCTCCGGCAAGCTTCTCGACTTTATCATTTCTTTCTGTGGCATCGAGATAGATCCTGCCAAGATCTGCGCTATCCTCGAGATGTCGCCCCTGACCAATCTCAAGCAGCTTCGTAGTCTACAAGGGAAGCTCTAGTCCATTCGCCATTTCATCTCGCAGCTTTCTGACTGCTGCCAACCTTTTCATCATCTCCTTAAGAAGGATGTCTCTTTTACATGGGATAAGGACTGTCAAGAGGCTTTTGAAGCCCTTAAATGCTATCTGGTCTCTCCACCAGTTCTCATTCCACCTAAAGATGATCAACCCTTCTACCTTTATATCTCTGTCACCAACCATTCGTTAGGTGCCATGATCGTGCACTGAGATGAGCATCATCGTGAGCAAGCAGTCTACTATATCAATCAAACACTGGTCGACTCTGAAACTCGGTATACTCATACCAAGAAACTCTGTTTGGCGTTAGTCTTTGCCGCTACCAAGCTCTACCACTATCTTCTTAACCACAAAACCTTTGTCATCACTCACACCAACCCTCTTAAGTATATGCACTCCAAGCCATATCAACATCAACGTATAGCTCGGTGGCTCATGCTGCTTGCTGAGTTTGACCTCAAATTCATCCAGTAGAAATCTATCAAGGGGCAAACCATCACTGATCAACTGGCGGATGCCCCTCTTCCCAACAATCAACCTTTGCAGTGCAAGTTTCCTGACGAGTCTATCGCTGTGCTTTCCACCGATGACACTGTCTACCAAATGACCATGTTCTTCGATGGCTCCAAATGTCAACTTGGTGGGGGTGCAGGAGTCATTCTCATCCCACTCGATGGTGAGCCCATGCCTTTGTCTTTCAAACTTTACTTTAATTGTACCAATAATATGGCTGAATACAAGGCCTTAATTTTGGGACTTCAGATTGCCCTCTCTCTCAGCATCAAGTCCATCAACATCTTTGGTGACTCACAGCTTGTCGTCAATCAGGTCAATGGTTCATACCTCTATAAAAATGAAATTTTGCAAAGGTAAAAAAACCGTGCTGACATTCTCCTTACATCTTTCGACCATTACCTCTTGTAGACTATTCCTCGATCCACGAATAAATTTGCTAACACCATAGCTTCTCTTGCTTCCCATATCCCATCTTCCTCATCTGCATCCAGACTTTTTGTCATGGTGCATCATGTGCCATTGCCTTCTTATATCTCTCCTAACATTAATCATGTCAACACCATAGACTCTAGCCCACGAGATGTTTGGTATAAGCAACTTGTAGACTTCTTATCTTTTTCTGTCATTCCTCCCAACCTCTCTAACAATGCACAATGAGCTTTTATCAAGTGTACCACTCGTTATACCATGCTAGGGGGTCTTCTCTATAAGCGAGGCTTCGACGGCCTCCTTCTTCACTGTCTCACCTCCACTGAAGCATCTTAGGCCATTAAGTAAGTCCATGATAGGATTTGTGGTAGACATTTCAGTGGGAATTCAGTTGCCAATGCATCCTTTATCTGGGCTATTATTGGCCCACCCTTCATCAAGACTGTAGTGACTATGTTTGGCATTGCATCAAGTGTCAGCAGCACTCTAACTTGCTTCATCTTCCTAGTCATGCCTTACAAGTCACTCAAGATTTTTGGCCTTTTTCTCAGTGGGGCATAGATCTCATCGGTGAAATTAACCCTCATTCATCTCTTCATCATCAATCCATCGTCACTGCCACTGAGTATTTCACCAAGTGGGTGGAAGCCATTCCTCTCATCTCCACAAAAGCTGACAAGATTGTCGACTTCATCAGCAGCCACATCATCTGCTGCTTCGGTGTCCCTCATAAAATCATCATTGACAATGGCAAGTCCTTCAAAAACAAGACTATCCAAAAACTCTGTGACTCATTTGGCATCAAGCTCAGTTTCTCTTCACCTTACTACCCACAAGCAAATGGGTAGGCTGAGGCTTCCAATAAAATCTTGACTAAAATTCTCATGAAGGTGGTTAGCGACATTGGAAGGGATTGGCATATTCACATTCCCTTCACTTTGTGGGCCTACCGCACTAGCATTCGAACCTCCACGGGTGCTATCCCTTTCTCGCTTGTGTATAGAACAGGGGCTATCCTACCTCTCAAAGTATAGATCCCGTCTCTCTGCATCTCCTTACATGACATTCTCTCCAATGATGACTTTCATCAAGATCACTTATCTCAACTTGAGTTACTTGACGAGCGCCGTCTTACTGCCCTCAACCATCTCCATGTCTATCAACATCGCATCAAGTGAGCCTATGACAAAAATATGTGAGAATGAGATTTTAATATCAGATACCTCATCCTCAAAGAGAATCAGCATGTGACTAATATGGAGCAAAGTAAATGAGGCAAGTTTGCCCCTAATTGGCTCGAACCTTTCATTATCATGCACAAGTATGGATCAGGGACGTATCATTTGTCTTCTCTCGATGGACGACCAGAACTTGAGCCTCTTAATGCCTTGCATCTGTGACCATTCTACTATTAGTCGAGTACTCGTCCACTTGACACTTAACTTGAGCTCGTCCCTTGAGCAATCCTCATTCTCTTAATCCTCATTCCTTTCAACCCTATTCCCCTTAACAAATCCTCTATGACCCTTTTATAAAGTATGGATGCTTTGTCCTAATAAAAGGGAACCCTTGACCTTCTATAGTCTGGTCCATGACTCACATTTCTGTCGAAACAAATCAAGATGTCAAAAATATCCAAGGTCACAAATCAAAAATCAAAAAGGTAGACTACTCCCTCGAAGGACAGCTGTACTGTCATTGTTGTAGCTAATAGACTGCTCCCTCGAAGGACAGCTATTCAAAGCCCTTATATATAAAACAAAAATATAGACCACTCCCTCGAAGGATGGCTATGACTAAATATTGCTATAAATAGCACTTTTTAGAAGCTTCCCGCATTGATCAGCTTCACAAATGACCACCAAGCAAAATGACATCTCTATGTAGACTTCCCGCATTGATCAGTCTGCACCAAAAAAAAAAAAAAAAAACACGGGTCATGGACTTGGCTTATAGTTGTCTCAGGGTCTCCTATAAAAAGGGGTAAAGTTATCTCTGCTCTTAAAATGGGTTACCCTATATCCTCCTATCCTAACACCTGCTCAAGGGACTTCGAGCTCACTTTAGTGTCAAAGTGATTTGATTACCACTCTAACACAACATATGGTCAATGACATCATGCATGAATGGGGCTTTTGGTTCTAATAACCCCTATCTATGCTGTCATTTTTGGTCCTTGTCAATGAAAGAACAATATGCCTTTCACTTTTTCTACACTTTGGTCACATTTAACTTCATCACTTGTCAAACCCAACCAAGCCAACCCAACATTTTCAGACCTATCACACCATCATAACCTATTCACACTAGTTTCTATGGACACCAATACACATGGAAACTATCGACCAGACATAATTTATGTTAAGCATAAACCAATACTTGCTGAAGCATAAATAGACCTCAATTCATTTTTAGCATACATCCATCACGACTATGGAAAATTGCTAGGGATGAAAGACCACATCACCAATGTTACAGAATACACCATTTGGAAAAGGCTGTAACATCTTTTTTCTCCTCATCATTTCGACCTTGACCAAGACAGTCTATCGACCACTTTCACCACCTGCCTACCACTCAGACTCCTAGTCTCGAACTACATTGGTCTGAGGCCCTTAGGACAAGGGCTATGTAGGCAGCACTTAGATGACATGACTATCTTCTGGGGTTAGCTCGACCACCCTCATTTGTTCATCTATCTAGTGGATAAACCCTATCCTCTTCGACCCATGACTTGACCTCGACCACAAGCAATCACTCACTTTGACCCTTTTCCTCCCTCTTTGGGAGAACTACATTGGCCTGAGGCCCTTAGGACAAGGGCTATGTAGGCAGCACTCAATTGACATGGGGTCTTCTGGGGTTAGCTCGGCCATCCTCTTCGTCACTTTCTTCCATCCCATTCTCTCGTCACCTGTCAATCACATCACAGCTAGTCATATATTATCATTAGCATAATCATTTTCATCATGTCCATCCATAGTCATTAAGCATCACCATCTAATCTAAAAATCATAACCATTCACATCAAACATCAACATCAATATCATTAAACAACATCATATAACCAGTTCATTTAGCATCATACACATAAACCATAATATCAACATGCATCACATCAAAATGCAATAAACATTAAAAACATATTTATAAAACATCCATCACATAGGTCATTGATCCAAAATCTCATCATATATATCAATAATATTCTATACAATCACACAATTTGTGCATCTCTCTCTCTCTCAAAAGTCAAATACATCTCACCTCATTGGCACACAGGCCGGTATATACATCATGTCAAAACTCCACCCTCAAGGCTGTGGCTATGGTGGTGGTGGAGGTGGCCAATAAGATGTTGTATCTTCTCCCACCTCTGATCTGGGCCACCTGCGTGAACCTGTAGCGGTCGCCCATGACATAGAACGTTGCCAGCTCTGCTTTGCCCTCATCTTAAAGTATCATTGTATCTGAGGGAACCCCCTGATGGCCCTCTCATAATACGTGATCTCATCTAGCACATCATTATATCTAACTAGAGATATAGTCTGCAGTGGACCCATCTATCCTACTATCGTACCCTGCGCTAAACCCTACGGCTGTGAAAACCCTAGCTGCACTGACACTGACTATGTGGGCTACTGAACTGGCTACTGAGATGGCTACTACATCGAGCCTTATCCCCTCAAGCCCTGTCCTGCCGATGCCTGTACCTGGGCTATGGCCAGCTGACCTTGCAACATAGCGACCTATCTTGTCAAAGCAGCCACCTGTCCTGTCACCCCCACCAACTGCCCCTGTAAAATCATGACCTATCCCTATAAAATGGTCACCTGGGCCTATGCCGCATCCCTCTCCTATCGTGTTGTGTCTCTCTCCTCACGGGCTACATCCCGCTCCCTAGTGATAGCCTGTAAATCTAGCTGTGGCCCTACCTGAACTCCTATGTACTACCCTGCCCACCATGCTATGTAGGCCTCTATACAACTTGGGTCAGCCATCCCAGGCCCTATCGAGAACTCCTCAAAATTTGGCTCCTCTATCTCCTCTGGCAGTGGGAGCGGTGCCTCTATATCAACCCGCCTATACTGTGGAAATACGGGAGGAACATCCTATAGTAGCTCGTATTGGCGCCACACTCTCTCTACTGGAATCCTCTCATGCTCACTGGCTCACCTACCCTTGACCCATCTCAGGCTCTGTATCCCAACCAGCTGCTCTCCCTAGTCTCTAAATGCTAGATACCCCAAGTATGGTCTCCAAATGATATTTACTAAGATCAGGGCCTCCAGTACCCCTCTATAATGGTCAATATCTCTGACCACTCCATCCACCCACATCTATGCCATCACCTCGCACCATCATCTGAATCCAACCCAGAAGCTAGCCTGAATAGCCACTGGGAGGCTGAGAGGTCATGTCACCATGATGTGCTCATATGCCCAATAGTGTAGAAGGTGGCCCACACACAAGCTATACCGCCACCACTGGCTAATGCCCCACAACTCCCTGTAGACCTGGGCCAAAAAGACTGGTGCCCAGGCAAACACTGTTTGCCACTCAATCATGTTTATCAAAACTCTGGTCATGGCGACCAAAAACCTGCCTCCCTCTGCATCTGGGAGTGCATACACTGTAATCTTGATCATCATCAGGATAGCCAGCCGATGTGCATCCTCATCTACCACGTACAGAGGCTTATAAGCAAAACTTGCTGAGTGGTAGCTTGTCTCAGCAATGTGCTCCCCAAATAGTGTAACCATGTGTATATTGTGCACCTCTCTCGAGCACACATATAAGTCTGCTCTGTGTACTGGTAGCCACAAAATCTGGTACACATCCTCGACCGTGACCGTCATCTCACCCATGGGTAGGTGGAAGGTGTTGGTGGAATGGTCCCACCGCTCGATCGGCGCCACCATCAGGCTCACATCCTGTGCCACTCTGCAATAGTGTCTCAACCCGCCTAGTCCAACTGCACTCATCTGTGCCCACTCCTCGACTGTCACACCTCCATGCATCTGTGTCAGCAAAGTTGGGAGGTGATCCCATAGCATCAAAGTCTGTCTCGCCTTCATCCACCCAAGTCAATCTCATGTTAAAAATTTTCCTCCCATTTCTATTTTAACCAACCTATCTGACCATTTATGCCTATTCTGACACTCAAAAAGCCCTTGGCATCGCTTTAACCCTTTGATTTGACCATTTTTCATCACTCCTTTTGACCAGGTAGCCACCAACATTAGTTATCATGCCAATGATGGCACTCACCTAACTGACGTCGGTCACTTAGTGACCGACGTCAGCAGGTTAGTGATCGATGCCGGCCCCTGGTCGGCCAATGCTGGTGAACCCACCGATGTCAGCGACTGGTTCAGCCCTAGGGCTGAATGGGGCGAGCCCTAAATTTAGGGCTTCCCCATTATTGACTCCCCAACCCCCCAAATCACTCCTAAATAATCCCTAACCTATCCTAGATCCCTCCCCCACCTTCTTAGGTACCCTCCCCCCTCAATTTCTACCTTAATTCACAAAAATTTCAAAAAATAAATAAAAATAAACATCTAACTAAATAGGGCTTAGAAACCCTCCTACCTCATCTCAGCGTCACATGCGTGGTGGCACGATGGGTGCCACTAGTGGTGGACCTCCCGCGGGTCCTCTACTGCCCTCTGTCATCACTTCTATGTCAAGTTTCTCCTGGCCCACACGCATCTCTGTAACCTCCAATTTCTCTCCATGCATCTCTCTCTCTCCACCAATGCTTCTTTGACACCTCACACTACTCCTCGGTCAACCTAGTGTCACTTTCACTCACTTAGCTCTAGAGCTCTTTTTTCTCAGTCAACTAAATCACAAATGACTTCTGGTCGGCCACCAATCTGGTTTTTGTCGGATTTGACAGGCCGCCAATGTCAGCATAATCATGCCTTATACCGCTGACGTCAGCCGATATCCTGCCGACGTTGGTCCCTTTATGTCTCTAACGTCAGTTTAATCACCAACGTCAGCAACATTCAAACCTCCTTTTTTTCATCACGTTGCCCCAAAATCATGCCCTCAATCAGTCAGCCCTCCAGTACTAGTCATTTTGGCCCCCTGGGGCACCCTTGAGATCACTTTTGCCTCCATCCATCGACCACCAAACCTTGGAGATCATGACCATCTCCTCTAACCGTGACTACTTCCAAAGTGATTTTGCCTTCATTGTTTTTGCATGTATGCTACCTCATGATTGGTTAGCAAAATTGTGCGCACACTTTTGACCTTCACAAGTATAGGATCACAAGTCAGCTGATCCCCACTACTTGTGACATTTTCATGTTTTCGAGAGCACTTCCTGAGCCTGGGATACCTGGAACATGATGACCATTGGAGCTTCAACTTAGATTGAATAACCCAATCAGCAGATGACTAAATACTGGGGCCCGATTATTTCAATTTTGACACTCCTCGACCCTTGACCTGCGACAATTTGACTTGACCATCCTTGTGAAGTGGTGTACGTGCAATCATGACTTTTGTAGCATTCTCACTCTATCTTCACCCCTTTTTCATCCAATCTTTGTCAAATTAGCACCCGATTCCAGGTTCCCTTCTCTCGACTCCTACTTTGAGGGGGAATACCTCATCCATAATCGAGGCAACTAACCCTCTTGTTTTTGTCTTGCAGTTCATTCAAACAACCAACAAGATGGAATTGACCTTATCCCACACCTGGGGTAACCAACTCCTATTTTTGTCTTGCAGTTCGTCCAGAACAACCAACAAGACAAAAAGGGGCAAATGTAGACACCGTAATTGTGTCTAACCCTTATCGTCCTCCCCTTAACCCCCATTTTAGTTTTCCATGTCTATTTAACCCCTATCGACCATTTTCCCACAAGCTTTAACCCTGTTAGCATGTAAAAATGAGCAGAGAGCTAAAGTTAGCCTTTTGTCCCCATTCTACATCTACCGACGATGGTCATAACCCAGTCGACGTCACTGACGTCGGTCACTTATCAGTCGACGTCGGCAGTCCTACTGATGTCGGTTATCTTTGACACTACGTTCTCGACCCAAATGTAGGAACCATTATCCGTTATCCATTCGGTTGCCAATCCATTTCTCGATCGGTTATCAGACCTTCATATCAATCAACAAAACCTCTTCATTCGAACAATCCAACCAATTCTTGCATCCAACCAATCTACAATCAATCTCTCACATTCTCTCTCTGGTATAGGTATTCTACTTTAGTCATCTTGCTGGAGGTCTACTACATCTTGCTATGCAACACAACGACAATGTCAATCATGTCTCTGACTCTATTTTTAGCGTATAACAGGTAAGCTTTGCTCTGTGTTTTTGTTTTACTCTCTGGTTATTGTTTTTTTATTTGATATCATTACCCAAATTTAGAGTTAGACTATAGCCCCGACCTTACTTCCACCTGTATCACCTCTATCCACCCTCTGCAAAAAATACAGTTTGTAACTCTACCCAGATCCCTGTACAAACCCTCAAACAAATCCCTCTGACTCCTAAATCGGCTTCTCAAACCCTCAAACAAAAAAATCAAACCCTTCTGCAATCCAAAAACTCTCTCCAGACCCGACTAGACCCTGTCCAAAACTGTTGCCCCGACCGGCGCCGGTCATTACCCCGACTGATGCCGGCACTTCAACTGACGTCGGCACTCTTCTTGACCGACGCCAGCACAAAGACCGACACCGATGACTATGCAGAGTAGTTTGCTGCATATCAGGTACGCATTTTGCTTTTTGTCTTTTATTTGCTTTCATTCTATCTTTCATTATTTCTACTTCAATCAAATATTCTACTTTTTATTAGTGGGTTGATATCCGTTAAGGAAGTCTTTGTACTTCAGGGATCAAGTGTTTGCTTGACAGCCCATCGTCTCTACGTCTAACATTTTTTCATGTTTAGTATCTTTTTCTTCGTAGGTGTGATTCCTCCACAGCCAAAGAGGAGTACCTTCCAACATTTGATTTCATTGCGCATGACTATATCTGGGTATCTTCTAACCCTAGACCATCTCTTAGTTTCTCATTTCTATCTTTTGAATGTGAAAGCGAAATTAGCATAAAAACAGTGGGTTCATCTTCAATGGTAAGTATTCCTACTTTATTTATCCTTTGTAAGAGTAGATAGATAATGCAATTGTGCTTCTCTTTCCATGTATTAGGATTGTGTATACATTGATGTGAGTATAAGTCTTCTATGCATGTTTATTTTAGTTTTTTTTCTAAGCCCCACTTTATGCCACAAGCTTTAGTGTGAACTAGATTAGATTTAATTTCTTGTTTATTATAATAGGTGAATATTTAAACCTTATGACACTTTTAGAGTTGTTTTATGATCGTGTTAGAATATAAGCTTTGGAACCGTACCTCAAATGGTGTATTGTGATAAGTGATCTCGTAATTGGGTCTATAGGATCCCCATATTGGTCATGCTCCTACTTAACAAATGTATTCCCATTTAGAAGTGTAGGTATGCTCTATCTTCTTTGAGCCAAGATCAATTTATAGACATGATGCATTTCTGATTACATACACAACCTAGCAAGAAGAGTAGGAAATTATAGGATTAACTACCTTTCACACTATCAAAATAGTTATTCGATGGGTGTTAGCTATGAAGAGGAAATTATAAGGAAGTGATGGGATCAAATACCTTTCATACTTAAAAAATAGTGGTTGGATTTGTGCTAGGTATGAAGAGGTAATGATAGATAAGTGATGGGTGTTATACTAAATTATTTGACAAGGATTTGTATATCAATAATACTTAGTCAAAATGGATGGTGATGAAGAGATGGAGGGATGGGTGACAACTAGGATTTGGTTCCAAGACAAAATATAGTATCCAAGGATGATGCATAGGAAAATAGGAGATGAATTTTAGGCATTCATTTGGGATGGTGATGTGGATAATGGGATATATGGGATGGGTATTAGATGTGGTTTAGGATGGTAATATTAATGTTATGATTAATGGATATAGAAGTGACTATATATTTAGGCATAAGACAAGACACCATGGATGATTTTTGATTTTTTAAAGTTTTTTAATTTTATGTTTTTTGACATATTTCAATTTTTAGTGTTTTTTAGGATATGTATGTACACTATACAAATGAGGTTACTAGTAAAGTGAATACTAAGCCTAGAAAAAAGGATAAAGACATATGGAATGAAGGATAGGTGATAAGAGGATGGGGATGATATTGAAAAGGAGATGGGAACAAAGGGAGAAGGACTAAGAATTACCAATGACCACATCATGAAGGAACAGATGATTAGTTGTTTGAGTGTTTATTGAAGGCTATGACAAGATGAATTAAGAACATGTCTACAGACACCTTACACTTCTTTAAAAAGGTCTAAGCAAGGAAGGAATGTTATAATATATGGATGTGTGATATATACAAGGTTGATGAGGGATGAGAGAAGTATCGATGGATCAAGGGATATGAAATGAATGAGATTGACAAGGCTTGGATGTGATCACCAAAAAAGATGAATTTTACCCAAAGTTTTGAGGTATAATATAGATAATATATTATTTTACCATGATGTCAAATATTATTTTTCATCATGGTAGTTGCCCAAGGCACTAGAATATTCATTTTAACCATTAGACAAACATTTTTTTTCAATTTTCTTGTTTTTGTACTTTTGTAATGGCATCTTAATTTATTTGAAAAGGGTGAGATTGAGGATTGTCGATCCTATTTGGATTTCCAATTGACACCTATTTTAGAGATATATGTACTATGATCATGTACCTATCTTTAGGTGTATTAAAGTCTTGGTGGCCTTTATTGACTCTTGATTTAATGTCCTTTAGATGTCTCAACTAGGTATCTTTGTAACCCCTATGAGGGATAATTTTACCTAGGAATGTGAGATATGGTGTGGATGGGAGTATGTCATGATCATGGTGATGGGATATAGGATGAGAAGGAGGGATACGATCATGATGGATGATAGGACAATATGGGGAATGAAAATGGGGCTTGATAGTTGCATACACTATTGGATATGGTGGAAGGGATTATATATATTGTTGTCATGAGATTAAGGGATCCAAGGCATTTTGACTTATTGATTCTCTAATCTAAACATTAAGAGGATGGCCAACCATATTATTATTAATTTTGAAATTATTTTGATTTATTGATGGGGTTTGACTTTTACTACCCCCTAGTGCCTAATTTTGAACTTCATAGGAGGATATTAATTTTTAATTGTATAGATGATGATTATTTTAACTTTGATTTTCCCTAAGTGCTTGATTTTAGGCTTCACTGGGAGAAGACATTTCTTTATTAGGTTGATGATTTGACTTTTCTTAACTATAAATTATGAGCTCAAAGATAATTTAATCATGGTTTATGAATTTTAGAATATAGTTTTGGACCTCCATAATTTGACACATGATGTTGAATGTAGAAGGGAATCCAATGATGAATATAATTATCCATGCCCTTCATGGAGTGGGATATAGTGATTATGGAGGCAAGGTGGATGAGTAATGTTGTGTGATGGATTAATTGGATAATGGGTAACATAATCCTCAAAAAGGTCACTTGGATCCCTAGCTTCAATGTCAAATAAAGTGTCCTAAAAAATATCAAAAGGATCATTAAGATTAGATGTAGTACACATATTCAAGGTAGGATCATATCCTTTTTTACTATCTTCGGTAGATAAATATTTTAAAAAATCTTTTATTATTTAATCATCCTAATAAATAGATATGTAGGGTGATTTATTATTATCTAAATTGGAGGTATCTTTAAAAGGGCAAGTATAGTCACCATATACTACAATATCTATGAGGGATGATGTTTCTAACAAAGAATCTAATTCAGATACTAATGTTGAATATGAACTTGATGGAGATAACATTCATATTAATTTTGATGCTAACTTTGATGTACAAGAGGCAAGGCTATGATTAGAAGATTGATTTTCCACAAGTGACCTTTCAACATGGGGTTTTTGATATGATGAGTGAGAGGGAGATGATGGAGGAATAACATATTTGACAAAGATAGACCCATGGAAGAGTTCATGAGTACTAGGCTCATGGGGAATGGACTTGTGTTTGATGAAGTATTTGTCAAAGATGGGAGGATCATGGAGGATGGATGTGGGTTCTTGACCTTGGTTTGGAAGGGGAAGGGCTTAATCATGATTGGGAAGGGAATCTTTGCACTCCTCTTCAATTTCACCTAGGGATATAGACTCATCTAATTCATCCTCAATCACTATCTCACCATGGTGAATGAGGTCTTGAACATAGTCTTGTAAATTATGACATCAATTAATGATATGCCCCTATGTTTGGTAATATGAACAATATTAATTAGCTTTATACCCAGATGGATTAGGCTTGGTAGGATCAAGATGTCACATAGGTGGATAGGCCATCATGTTAGTGGTGACTAGTTATTGGAAAAGGGCTTCTAAGGACATAGGAAGGGGAGTTATTTTATTATTTTTTGGACAATAGTGTTTATTTTATAAATAATAATTGGTTTGGAGTAAGGGGAAAATCTAATCAAATATATTAAATTATAATTTTTTATTAACTTAATTAAATCACATACATATGGACATAAATTGACTTATCTAGAAAAATAGGTTGATACAACTGTTGTAGAAGCTAAAAACTCAAGTGGGGCTAGGAAGATGTTTGAAACCTATATCTAGATTTTAATTTATGATTAGACGAGAGTGTCAAAAGTGGATAGGATTGGCACTAATTTTTTAGTCTACCTCTACTACTATTGTCTTGAGGATCTGAGCTTTATGGGTTTTGTTTTCTAGGTCTATGTGAGCATATGTATAAAATTTTAAAATATGGAAGTTAACAGAGCTCATTGTAGGTCTATTTCAATCTCTAAATCTTATATCTATCTACACACATGGAAATAACAAATACATCAAAAGTAAAAGGGGGAAAAACTAGGTTAGGGGAAGAATGATCACATGATTTAGAACCCCTACTATCTTGATCACTACCTAGATTAACCCTCAATTTAGGGTCTCAGATCAAATTTTGTTCTCCATTAAGGAACGTGTGTAATCAATGAACATGGTAGATGTAATAATGAATTTCTCTTAGGCCCTTTTTTGATCAAACATGCAGTTCTATGTCTAATGTAGATTTCTAAGGTATACTATTGAATAATTTTTTATTATGTGATGTGCCAAAGTAGTAAGTGTTATCTCCAAATATTGTATCCTAGAAGAGAGTGTTCAATCCTCTCCTAAATTTGGGCAATGTTGTAATATTTCCAAGCATGTGGGTATGCCTATAGAGGAAATAGACCTCTAGATTTAAAAGTTCTAGCTCTATGAATGTGTCTATATAAAACCACTTATGTCTAAACCAATTTATTTGAAGGGAAAAGAGTTATAAATTTGTAGAAAATGAAAACCTACTCTAAGAGTGGTGATACACCAAGATTATCTTCCACGTGACTATCATATTCTCGTGCATAATACAACAAAATACACAGACCATTCCCAATCTTTAAGGATTTTTAACACAAGTTTTTAAACATAGAGGTGAGATGTGTAAAATGACACAAGGTAAATGAACTAAAAGGAAAAACTTACACATTTCAAAATAGAAATACACATGCAAAAATATAATATACTTAGACACACTCTGTATGACCAATTAGATCCAAAACTCTTGCTTAAGCATGAAGGACAAAGGAAAAAAGGATGAAAACCATCATTTGATGTCACTATAAGTCTCTTACACACTCAGATAATTATTCAAAACTTAAAATAAAATATATTATTACTTAATGCTTAAAGGTAAAATGTGATATCATTCTAGCAGTTCTTCACCATACACCGTGTCCTCTCCTTTTTTTACTAGAAAAAGGGCTATATTTATAGAAAAAAAGAAGTGAGAGGAGGAGGCCTTTGGTGCCAAACAGAGGAATTAATCATGTTATAAGTCTCCATCTTTAGTTTCAATCAAAATTTTCAATGATGCTCATTTGGACCATTTGATTTATCCATGTCACCATAAGTGCTTACACAACTAGCTTGTTCTCTCAAAGATGTTTCCCCAATGGTTGCACTAGTAGAAGCAAAATATTTTTAAGCTAAGTAATGGCATCAATCAGTTACTATAAAATGATACATATATTTTAAATTTGTCTTGATGTTAACTACTCTTTATTAGCTTACCCTTTTAAAAGGCCATCAAAAAAATGATGTGGATCATTGATTTACACCATCGATCAGTTTGGCATGGATGCCTATAGATCATCCTCCATTTTCTACTGTCTCATACCATTCAATCTCAAGAATCATGGGTTATCTATTGGATCAAGTTTATTAATTTATGTAGCACTAAAAACTTGATTTACTCTTCACAGTGTAAATCAGGTTTTCTTAACTACTTATAAATTCTTTTAAAGTTAAGTAGCCCCAAAAACTTTATTTACTCTTCATAGTGTAAATTAGGTTTTATTAACTACTTAGCTTATAAATTTTATAAGTTGAGTCCTTGGAGAATCTATAAAACACTATCAAAGACTTATTTGGGTTCTTCAAGAACACTTACTTTGGTGTCTTCAAGTTGGACTACATTGGGTTCTTAGAGCTTGACTACTTCATTGTCTTCAAGATTCAAGTCTTTAGGATTTCCAAGCTTCAATAATTTTGGTTTTTAGAGCTATTCAACTGCAGGTTTTTCAAGCTTGACAACTTCTAAATGGCTAGTTCATCACCCTAAAGTTGACATCCATCTACCTGTCACTTTAATGGAACAGTTCCTTTGAGGTCATTTCCTTCAATTTTTTGGGGCTCTTCGACTTCTTCTCTAGTAAGTCTTCCAAATAAATTCCTTCAGACCTTTTATCTACCACTTTTCCCTTACTTATTTCCTTCAAATAAATTGTTTGAAGGAATTAATTTGGGCCCCTTCTTTTTGTTACTTGTCCTTTCAGAAATATTATTTCAAACAAAAAGTCCAAAATAATTCTTCCGAGCTTCCTACAAGTGTCCCTTTAGAAATCTTCCAAAGTAAACTTTTACCAAAAAAGACCCTTCGACATTTCATGAAATGGTCCATTCAAAGAATAAGATGACCCTTTGACAAGATTGTTTCAGATAAAAAGTCTAAAATAATTCCTTTGAAAAAAACTTAAGCCATTTCCTTCAAAAAAGTTACAAGGGTGAATTCTTTTGGAAAAAATTCAAGTGACCACTTTTTTGAGAAAAGAACCTTCAAAAAAGTTAAAACAGCCTTTGAAAGTGTAAGGTGTCCCTTTGGAAAAGTTGAAGTTTCCCTTCAAAAAACTTAAAGTGGACCAATTCCTTTGGAAAAACCATGAAATGACTAGTTCCTTTAGCAAAAGACCCTTTGGAAAACCTATTTAGGACAACTTTCACAAGAAAGAGACCCTTTGAGAAAATATATAGGGAACTTGCATGAGAAAATCTCTTTCAAGGAAATTGATTTAGATAGAATATCTAAAATAATTCTCAACATTTAGACAAAAAACCCAAATATAACTTTCCCAAAGGAATTAGTACATGTCCAAAATACCTAACAAATGATTCTAAAGGGAAAAGATACATGTATTTTTTTCTTGTGGGGTTAAATGAATAAAGAGATTTAACTTAGACATTTCTTCACAGGGTGTAGAAATTTGCTAACATTCTTGGCAATTCCCAAAGGAGGCATGCCTTCTATGCCTAAGACCAGTTGCCTAAATCCTTCCATTAGGCATGGACTCATGCATATAGGCACTCAAAAAATGACTTAAATAGACTTTGGATCAAAACACACTAGTTAGATTGATTACCATGCACAAAGTAGAGACACACCAAACAAAATGAAGGAAACACACTTGTGCTACAAAACACTTAGGGAACATAATAGCAAATCAAAATAAACACACCTAAACTACTATTTACAAAATAGACCTACAAGGATTAATAGAAAAAATTTAGATGTATCTCATTCATAGGGATAGGTAATTCTTCTCCATTCATCTTGGTCAGCTAGAAAGAATTTTTCTACTTGCACTTGCTAATGACATAAGAGCCACTCCACAAAGTGTCAAACTTTGTATGTATGACTAATTTTTCTCTATCTTTATCCCATTTCAAAACCAAGTCACCTTCCTTAAACACTCTTGTACTTTCTCTTTTGTCAAGGGACTTATTCATGAGTACTTGGTGGTGTTCCATGGCCTTGTGTGCATTGTCTCTTACTTCTTATATCTATATTAGTCCAGTCAATATGACTTCCATCAGATTATTTTAAAGCAATTCTAGTTGATGTGCAAGTTCTAGAGTAGGGAGTTATTGAGATATGGACAACCTAGCTTCTCTCCCATAAACAATCACAAAGGGAGAGTTACCAATTTATTTCTTAGGAGTAATCATATTAGCCCTTAAGGCTATCTTTAACTTATTGTTCTATGCTCTTTGATTGTTCTCCAATGTCTTCTTAATGATCTTGATGAGATTCTTTTTAGTAGACTCAGCCAATCCATTACCTTGAGGGTAATAATTAGATGAGGTACTCAAGAACCCCATTCCTATTTTCTCAATCTATAGTTTTATCACTTATGAAAGCAAGTTCATTATCAAAAATGATAACATGGGGAACCCAAAACTTTGTTATAATTCTCCCATAGAACTCCAAGATAAAATTTTCACTTGCCTCCCTTAATGTAACAACCTCTACCCACCTTGTGAAGTATTTTATAGAAGTCAATATCCATTTGTGCCCAACACTTGATGGAGGTTTGATCACACTAATGAAACCAAGACCCCATTACATGAAAGACTAGTCTACTTGGATAGGATTTAATAGAAGGGATGCAAGTTTCTAGTTGCCTATAAAGAAGGCACATTAAGGACACTTTTATCCTAATGTTAATAGTCCTTAAAAAGACTAGGTGAATAGTAACCAACCCTCATTATTTAAATATCTATCATCTTAGGAGAGTAAAGACCTCCATCTACACCATTGTGAAACTTTCCCAACAACATATCAAACTGATCACTGTTAACATACATTAACAACACACTATTCACATCTTTTCTAAAGAGAACACCATATACAAGATAGTAAGGAATGGTCTATAATCTAAAATACCTCCTTTGATACTTGTTCAAGCCATTGGGACACTCACCACTTTGAAGAAAACTAATGATGTATTGTGGCCAACTTTGAGCTTGTATGTGATTAGCTAGTTGGGGTTGACCCTGGTTGATCAATACTTCTTCCTTTGGTCATTTAAAATCTAAAGCTAAATGCTCACATAATCCCTTTCCTCTTACCAAGTTTTTCACCTTAATATCCACATCATACTTCATCACCTTTGTAATCCACCCAACTCTCTTTTCATTGAGGTCTTTGCTTAGGAGAAACTCCTTAGTGCTAGGATGATAAACCATGATATCTATCTTGTTGATTGAAACCATGTGTCTAATTTTTTCCAATCCTCTTATCACTGTTAGAGCCTACTTCTCAACAAATGTATACTTGACCTCATAATCTTCCAATCCTTGGCTGAAAAATGCAATTAGTTACTCTACCTCTTCATCATTATTTTGCATAAGCATTGTTAAGATTGTATCAAGGTTGGTAAAATTATAGAGTATAAAATATTTGGAAAACCTTGGATTGAAGAGAGTAGGATATTTTACAATTTCTCGCTTGATTACCTCAAAACTACTCTTACCTTCCTTTATCCAAACAAAAGCTTGGTTCTTCTTGAGCATGGTTGTTATAGGATTTACCACAGTTGCAAAGCTTGGAATAAATCTTCTTATAAATTTTATTTTCCCCAAGAAGCTTTTCATTCCTTTCTTATGTTAAGGCAAAGACAAGCCTAGAAGAGCCTCAATCCTCTCGGGGTCAATAGACAAGACTTATTTTGAAACAATATGACCCAAAAGCTTACCTTCATGGACAACAAAGACGTACTTTTTTGGATTAAGGGATATTATATACTCCCTAAATTTATCAAACACTTACCTTAGATGTTCTATATGAACAATATCATCCTTTGGAAAAATAGTTATATCATCAAGATACACAAGTAGAAACTTATTGATCAAACCTTTAAAAGCCATGTCCATTTCCCTTTGAAATGTAGCTCCAGTATTTGATAAACCAAAAAGAATATTATTATAGGCAAAGGTCCCACATTTTGTAGTTAAGGCTATCTTAAACTCATCCTCTTCATTTACTAATATCTAATTGTAACATGAATAACCATCAAGAAGTGAGAAGTGTTGATAACCTAAAATAACTTGTAGAATTTGCTCCATAGAAGGTAGTGGATAATGATCCTTAAGAGACACTCTATTAAGGTCTCAAAAATCCACATGAATTATAATATCTCCATTATAATTTTAGATGGGTACAAGATTAGCCACCCAATTTGAGTGCTTGATAGGAAAGATAATCTTAGACTCAATCAACTTGGTTAACTCTTTCTTCATGAGTTCTTCTATTTTGGGATTGATAGGCCTTTACTTTTTCCTGACTAGTTTAGCTCTAGGTTCTACCTCAATGTTGTGATGAGATATACTTGGATCAAACCATTTTAAATTTATATTTCCAAGTAAATATGTCATGGAACTCTTTGCATAGTTCAATAAAATCCTGCCTCTCATGTATAAAACAAACCTTACCAATTTGTAGGAGATTGTATTTGTAAATCATGACTCTCTCATAGTTCTCTTCTTTTGTGGGCATTCTCACTCTTTCTTTCTTATTTTGACCATATTAATTGAAAACACTCTCCAAATTAATCATCCCATTAGGTATCTTGTTTGTCTTTAGTTGAATAACCTATTCTTCATATTGATCATGTAGTCTCTTTTGGTTCCTTAAGGATAATCTTTCCTCATTTTATAAGAAGTGTGTAATGTGTTCATCACTTTCAAATAACTACCATGATAATTCATTATCTAGATTATAAGGCCTCATAATGAATTTGATATGAGACTAATATTTATCCTTTATTACATCAGTAATTACATCAAACTGTGCCCATATGGCAGCTAATTAATCAGCATGTTTTTTTAAATCACTTGGTATGGGTTGTATGTTGAAGTCATCAAAATTTTTAAAGTAGGTCCCATACCCTATGCCTATAGGATTTAAGGAAGGGATTCTTGGCTTCAACTTGGTTTCTCGCTCAATGGATGAATAATTCACTATCCGCATAAACCTTCAAATTCTTAATCCCTCTCTTCTTTACCCATTGGAGGCCATGAATTAGGCCTTCATATTCTGCCACATTATAGGTGCAGCTAAAGTGGAATCTATATGAAGAGTAATATTGATTCTTTGATGGAGAAACTAACATGATGCTAACTCTTTCACCTACTTTGCTTCTTGATCCATCAAAAAACATTTCCTATATCCCTTCAAGCTCATGATCTTCATTAGTGAGTGAAGGGATTGAAACATCCTTTGCATGCATACAATAAAATCCCAAATTAGTTTATTATATGAAAGTATATGGATCATTTCCATGTGTTTCATTGTTTTACTTATCAAGTAAAAGATCAAAAATACCTTCAATGGGAAAGGATGTTTCACCATCCATGATGCCTTCTTCCTCTTTACTAATTAGACAATTTTGATTTGAACTTGTCTCCATATATGGGTCAATATGAAAACTTGATAAGGGTTGAGTCTTTATAGTAACCTTGGTTCCATATCTTATTTTAAAAGCTATAAAGGACCAGTCATTAGAAATGTATCCTCTTATCTTTGTCATGAAGTCCCTTGACAATTAGATAGGAAAATGGGATGGAAGGTTGACCACCACAATGTCTTTATAATGGGGAAACTTGGGCAACCATGTAGAAAGGCTTTTATACCTCTGACCAATCTTACTATCTTTCTTGGAGTCCCATAAAGCTAGAATACACCTTTACTATGTGGTTCATATTTTAATCCCAACTTATCAGCCACCACTTTAGGCATGACAGTGGTACTAGCTCCACTATCTACAATGCAATTGTGAACTAACTTATCTCCCATAATGAGCATGAGCTAGAAAGGTGGAGGATTTTTAGATATGGTGGAGGGATCTAAAACATGATTTGGAGAATTGATAAGTGCCACACTATTGTGTTTTGAGGTTTGAGGGGCTACATGAATATTTACAAGCTATTCTTGATAGAGTTCCTTTTGACCAGGCATTTACAAGACTTCTCAAAGAGATATGCTTGTCTTGACATTCTTCAACAAATAAAAAATGTTTAGAGGGTAATAATTCACCTTTTATTACATTCTTGAAGGTAGTGAGGGATTTTGAACCTACTGTAGTATAGGCTTGATAACTCCACTTGCATTCTAAACTTGTTGAGGAACATGACTAGTAGTAGGTATTGTACTAGGATTCACACTTTGTAGCCTTGGAGAGGCATCACTTGGATTCACATATAATCCTATAAAATCTCCTAGATCTCTCTTATTATCACTTGTATTGGATAAAATTGACATGATTTGATTCAACACATAATCATCTTTATCTTAAAAAGTCATCATACCTACACTTTGGCTACTACTTTCTCCATGAATATCCCTTTGGCTAGGATTTGCTTCTTTTGATGTCATGTAAGGAGTGGCTTCCTCTTGTGTTGCCAAATATTGGCTGGCTCCTCCATTATCATGCATAAAATGACCTTGAGGTTCTCCCCATTGGTCCAAATGATCCTCCCCTTAGACTAGGTTAGCATAGACTAGAACTATAGCCTTCATGGGATGAGTGGAATTAGGATTATAAGAAATGGGTTTCCTATTAAAACCTTGTTGACCTTGTCCTCTTCCTTAGTAGTTATATTGGGGTGGAAATCTATAGCCTTATTGAGGATGGTATTGATGATTAGGTGGAGCACTTGTCTCAAACTAATCTTGATTGAGCTAAGTTTGTAATAATTGGATCTCTTCATCTTTATCTACAACATTATCCATCTTCTTTAGAAAGGCTCTCAAATTGAAATTGGCAATTAGGAACTTCTTCTATGTTTAGAGCTTCAACCAAACTATGAGACAATAAAGGCATGAAAGCTCTTGGAAGTAGCTTTCCTGCATATATCAAGATATTATTAGATTCAATAGCTATCTCATATGCATTTGGTAGAGTGAATCCTCCCATTAACTATAACATCACCACCACATCAGTACCAATACCCTTAAGATAAGTGGGGAACATGAAGCTTGGATGAGGTCTCATGATAGGTGGTAACCTATGCCATGTCCTTTGAAATATTTCATTAAAATCTCCCATGAATTCATTAAGACCTCTATTTATCATGTTTAGCTAATGGATCAATGAAGTATGGTCACTCTTATTCTCAAATATAGTTACCAACAATTCCCCAAATCCATCCTAACTTGTAATGCAACCACATTCCAAAGTCCTATACCAGTTAAGTGCCTTGCCTTTTTGAGACATAGCAAGAAATATAATGGCTATGTTGGCTCATGTGAAATTATGGAAGTTACAAAACTTTAGAATGTCCCCAATATGCTCAGATGGGCTAATAGGACCCTCTCCATTGAAACCAAGGAGACTCTTGGTAGCATTGGGAGGAATAGAGTCATATGTAGGAAGGTCAATTAGATTTTGGGTGTTAAACATTGGGAAAGGTTGTTGCCTATCCATTCATCTTCTTTCCTCTTGATCCCCTATCTCTTCAACTTCTTCAATGTCTTAAACTTATTTTTCTTCTCCAAAACCTCCTTGACAAGGATCTCTAAGTGTTAGGAATGGTTCAAGGCATTTTTATTCAAGAAGAGCTTCAAATAAAGGGGCTTGATAAAAAATCCTAGATGTCCTAGTGAGGACCATGAAGTATAACATCAAAAACTTGATATACAACCAAAGATTCTCACCCTTTTAGAGTCACCAAATGCTGGGTTAAGGATATTTATACAACCTTATGCTTTTCAAGACTATCATTCACCTTGACATGTCAATAATTAGTCCCACTAGACGTGCCAAAACTATTGTCTCTAAATCTTGCACCCTATAAGAAAGTGTTTAATCTTGTCCTAGATTTGGGAAATGTTGGAACATTTCTAGGCATGTGGGTATGCCTATAGAGGAAATGGACTTCTATATTTAAAAGGGCTAGCTCCCTGAATGTGTCTCTACAAAACCACTTATGTCTAAACTAGTTTTTTTGAAGGGAAAAGAGGTAAAATTTTGTATAAAAGGAAAACCTACTCTAAGAGGGTTAATACACCAATATTATCTTCCACATGAATATCATATTCTAGTGCACAATACCATAAAACACATAGACCATCCCAAGAACTAAGGATTCTTAACACAATTATTTAAATGTAGAGGTGAGATGTGTAAAATGACACAAGGCATATGAACTAAAAGGTAAACTTTGCATATTTAAAAATAGTAATACACATGTAAAAATTCAATATACTTAGACACAATCTATATGACCAATTAGATCCAAAACTCTTACTCAGGCATGAAGGAAAAATGATAGAAGGATGAAAACCATCACTTTATATCACTATACATCTCTTACACACTCAAATAATTATTCAAAACTTGAAAGAAAATAGACTAGTAGTTAATTATTAAAGGCAAAATATGATACTTTCCAGTAGGGCTACTCTATACACTATGTACTTTCATTTTTCTTACTAGAAAAAGGATTGCATTTATAGTAGAAAATAATTGAGAGGAGGAGGCCTTTGGTGCCAAAAAGAAGAATCAATCCTATTATAAGTCTCCATCTTTAGCTGTAACCAACTTTGCCAATGATGCTCATTTAGGCCATTCGACTACTCCATGTCACCACAAGTGGTAACACAACTAGCTTGTTCTCTCAAATATATATCCCCAATGGTTTCACTAGTAGGAAAAAGATATTTTTGAGCTAAGTAATGGCATCAATCAGTTACTACAAATGGATCCATTTATTAAAAATTTATCTCAATGCTAACTACTCTTCACCAACTCACCCTTTTAAATGGCCATCAAAAAATGATGTGGATCATTGATTTGCACCATTAATCTATTTGGCATGGATGCCTATAGATCATCCTCCATCTACTCTTGTCTCACACCATTTGATCTTAAGAATCATGGGTTAGCCATTAGATCAATTTTATTAAGTTAAGTAGCCCTAAAAACCTAATTTACTCTTCATAATGTAAATTGGGATTTCTTGACTACTTAACTTATAAATTATTTTAAAGTTAAGTAGCCTTAAAACCCTAATTTATTATTCACAATGTAGATTGGGTTTTATTAACTACTTAACTTATAAATTTTATAAGTTAAGTCCTTGGAGAATCTTGAAAACACTATCAAAGTTTTATTTAGTTTCTTCAAGATCACTTACTTTGATGTCTTCAAGTTGGACTACTTCATGTTCTTGGATCTTGACTACTTCACTATCTTCAAGCTTCAAGTATTTGGGATTTCCAAGCTTCAAGACTTCAAGTTCTTGGAGATCTTCAACTTCAAGATTTTCAAGCTTGACAGCTTCCCAATGGCTAGTCTATCATCTTGAAGTTAATTTCTATCTTGATGTCACTTTACTAGAATAATTCCTTGAGGGGCATTTACTTCAAGTTTTTGGAGCTCTTCAAATTCTCCACCAATAAGTCTTCTAAAGGAATTCTTTCATATAATTTGTTTAGAGGAATTCCTTCAAAACTTTTATCTACCACTTTTTCCTTGCTCATTTCATTTAGAAAAATTGTTTAAAGGAATTAATTTAGGCCCTTTCTCTTTGATACTTGTCCTTTTAGAAATATTGTTTCAAACAAAAAGTTTGAAAAAATTCTTTTAGGCTTCCTACAAGTGTCCCTTCAAAAATATTTTGAAGGACACTTTTACTGAGAAAGACCCTTGGCATTTCATGAAATGGTTTATTTAGAGAAGAAAATGACCCTTCAACAAGATTGTTTTAGACAAAAAGTCCAAAATAATTCTTTTGGAAAAAGCTTAAGAAATTTCCTTTAGAAGTGTTGTAAGGGTGAATTCCTTCATATAAAATTCAAGTGACCACTTTTTTGAGAAAAAACCCTTCAAAAAAGTTGAAACACCCTTAGAAAGTGCAAAGTGTCCCTTCAAAAAACTTGAAATGGACTAATTCCTTCGGCAAAACCATGAAATGACCAATTCCTTCAATAAAAGACCCTTCAAAAAACTTTTTTAGGACAACTCTCCCAAGAAAAATACCCTTTGGGAAAATGTGTAGGGTACTTGCATGAGAAAAGTTCCTTCAAAGAAATTGTTTCAGATAAAATATCCAAAATAATTCTTGATATTTGGATAAAACCCGAACATAACTTTCTTGAAGGAATTAATACTTATCGAAAAGACTGAACAAATTTTTTTGAAGGGACAATAAACATGTTCATTTTTTTATTGTGGGGATAAATAAATAAGGATATTGCACATAACCATTTCTTCAGAGGGTAAAAAAATTGGCTAACAGTAAGTGCTAGATATAAAATGCCTTGTGTAGTCCTTTATATAAGAGACTCTTTATTTCAAATTTGGGATCTTTATTTGCATTTGGAAAACATTGTAAAACTTAGATATGAATCTAAGAAAGGAGCTAAGAATAAACTATAAAAATAAATTGACCATTGGAGTTCAAAATGGCCATGTACAAGAGCATTGGAAATGGACACTCATGGCACTAACACTATAGTCCAACCCCAAAACTCCTATCCTACATTCTTAAGACTTGGAGGGTTATAAAAAGGATATAAAACCTAACTTGGATAGGGTGGAATGACTATTTGAAAGGCTTGGGGTGATCGAGAATAAGCAAAAAGGTGATTTAAACATAGAGCAAGACCCAAACAAATAAAATGAAAGACATGGCTAAATGTGAAAAAATCTCATATTCTTAAGTTGGAGTCTCCTATGAAAGGACTATCAAGAGATATGATATATGTGGTTTCTTGACTAACTTAGGGTGTATACATTTTCCCCCCTTTTAATCTAGTGATGCAATGAAATGAAGTAATAGAGTAAAAGAAAGAAAATTAAATGTGTACCTAAACCTACCTGTGTGGACAGAAGTGTGCAGAAAAAGAGTCCATCTCACTTCTTAGCCAGGGAAGTGGATGGATAGATTAATAGTGCTTGGAGAAAGAAGGAATCCATGAAATATATGTCCCTTATACTAAATCTGAATATGGAAGTCATATAACATGGATAAGGAGGGTAATGTTTCCCCCTATGTTGAATTTAGATAAAATGAGAAATGCTTAGAGGCCAAAAACCAATGTTTGCCATCTATCCCGCACAAAATCATGTAATCTAGAATTTGTGCATAGTATTTGTATATTGTGATGAGGAAAAATTTGTCATATCCCCACTCTAGATAATCTGAACTAGAATTAAGAAGTTCTCAAAAGCCTAAAACCAATGTCTACCCTCTAGCCCACACAAACTCATGTGGTCTGGGTCTAGGTAATGTTATGGACCAACCATTATATATGACCATATGGTTCAACCTAGTGATAAATTGGGTACAAATGGGTGTAATCTGAAACTTTGGTCAATGTGTAAGAAGAAAAATGGCATGTTTTTCCATTCAATCTATATAATCTTGGATGATGAAGAACATGAATATTTGTGCCATGCCCCCAAATCTCACATGTGAGTGATGTGTCTTTATAATCTGGTAATATGTATAATGACATGTGATATGAGCTATCATGTTATGCCCCATGTGAAAAAATAAATATCAAATCAATGTGCTCTATACTATGCCTATACTTTGTTATCTAGTCCTATAACTATGTCATGTTATATGAAGTTGTATGTGTGAGACATGTAGTAATGTACATGCCCCCAAATCTAGTATCTGGTCTAAATTTGTATCAAAGTCACTATGAATCCATATAATTTGAACCAATGTATCTGAATAGTCTATGTATCAGTAAGCTAAAATCATTGTGGAGCCATATGATCTGAACCATTATATCTATAAAATGAAGGTACATCCTTTTGAATGTCTTGAGTAATGTTGAGTAACCCATGTAATTTAAATCAATATATATTTCAATTGATCTGAGCTAAATCTAATAATATGAATAATAGAGGTATATGAACCATGGTGTATCCATCTACAAGAATGTATAGGCATGTTGGATAAGTGTAGGAATAGGAATAGTAGGAATGATTCTCCCTTTTAGGGAGAGGGATGAGATCTATGATAGAGGAGGTTGAGCCACAAGTAATGACTAGTGGTGTAAGTAGAAACAAGATTGGCTTGCTACAAGGAGATTGAAAGTTTACTTGATCTATTAGGCTAAGTTTTTTGATAGTTGAATGAGTCTTTGATTCATTAGGACCAAGTTGTATGTTTTGGGTATAAGAGAGATATAGAGATGTGTGTGCCATAATAGATAGATGAAGTAGTAAAAGAGTAAGGTTTGACTATTTTTGAAAGTATCATTGTCATGATTCTATGGAATAAAAGGGTTTATAAAATAGAGTTATGGGGTTTAATTTATAAGCAAAATGGTATTTTTCTTGAAATGAGAAAGTTGTTTGATATAGGAAAATTAGATTGATTCTTGATTCATTTGTGCATTGTTTAAGATGAGATTTGGAGTTTTGGAGTAGGATATATGTTGAGGAGATGAGCATATACCATTACTTGATTTGAGTAGTTGGTAGCCTAAGTGGAGGTTAATGGGGAGATTACCCTGGTAAGTAGCTAAAATGAGTGATTTTTACCTATTTTGAAGCCTATTTTTGATGTTTTTGAGTTGTTTGAAGTGTTTTTAGGAATTTTACAATAGTTATAGTGATTTTATCTAGGAGTCAATGCTCCTATCCAATGTTTAATGCTATTATCTAGGATTTGGCACTATTGTCTAGTGCTAGTGTCCTTTTGTAATGCTATTGTCCACTAGGGTTAGTTTTTTGAGTTTTTGACTTAGTTATTTGTTGTTGTATAGCTTGGCTATTTACTTTGGCATAATTTACTAAAAAATACATTATTTTTTGGTATTTTTAGGGTTAGATGCAAATGAGAGAGTTTTGCAAAGGCCAAATGATAGAAACACTAAGATTATTACCTTTGTCATATGATGAGAGAGTTGTGATGGACAGGGTAAGGTTAGGTCATGTGTGTGACCTAGGCATTGTGCAATAGGATAGATATATGATTACCTTTTTATGTGAGAGGTGAAATGCAAACACATTTACTTTTTGTCTTGTTAGAAGGAAGATTACTATTACTTTGGAGGATGCGTAATATATTTTGCATTTGCTAATTAGTGGATGACATGTAACTTTGTAGGATGACATGGGTGTTGATGCTATTGATCATGCATCTTTGTATGTTGATGGTGTGCCCTTAGGCATACATCAGAGAGGTAGTGATAGTGATTTAATATTGTCTATTATTTTTTAGTCATGTTTTTCACATCTATGTAAGTGGTTGGCCATGTTGTTGGCTTCATTTATTATAGTGGATGAGAATTGGGCGTTAATTGCATACAAGATGCATAGGATTATACATAGTGTAGAAGTATATGGAACTATGTTCTCATAGGGTAGGACTATGCTCTCCCACTTATATATTGACCTTTATATATTTACATAGGAGGCATTTAGTGGTGGGGTGACCATGGCTACTTTATTTCATTATTGGGATTATGAACACATAGTGGTTATGTAATCAATAGGATTATCGAGGGATAGGTGGGAACCTCCATAACCATTTGGGGAGTGAAAGATGAGTACATTGGCTATCTAATTTTTAGGGATATATCACTATAGACAAGTTTTAGATAGATTAGTGGCTCAAGATGTCATATATAGGCCCTATAGAGGATTTCCTAGGTGGTCCAAAGATGGAGTATAGTTAAGGTATATGAGGGTCAATTATTGGCTACATGACTATTGGATTGGAGTGTACAAACACTTTCAGTATGAGCATGTGACTAAATAGTTTGGGGTACCACAAGATGTGCCCCCAACAACATGGGTATGGGTGAGGAGTGCACAGGCACCAGTGAGGATAAGAGATCATGAGAGGCCTATTGAGGCTGAGTTAGCATGATTGCCTTTAGATGTCCAGGATGTGGCTATAAACATTCCTAATGAAGATGATGTTGGATACATAGAGGCATATACCACATGGTGGATGAGGTATCAATGGGCTCTATTATACCCCATTGGTGGAGGGGATGCCCCTGAGTATGAGGATCCTTCTTTGATCTAGATCATGGGAGGTAAGTAGTAATGATATTTGAATTGTGTATAATTTTGTGTTTGTTTTAGTTTTTTTTTGAAAGTATATATCTAATGTAGTGTTTTACTTTGTATTTAGGTGAAGTAGGAGGTGCTCAAGATAGAACACAAGCTAGTGTAAGAGGTAGAGATGATGATTACTAGGAAACCATAATTGAGTCAACACTTTGAGATCTCATACAACATGTACCTAACAATAAGATGGAGGAGGGATTGATAGGGCAAGCCATAGTCATGGCTAGTATTCATGCCCATTTGTTTTATAGGGCTATTAAAGTGAAAGCTACATATGATAGGGTAGTAGGAGAGAGAGATGAGCTAAGAACTTATATGGATAGGCATAAGATGCCTCTTCTTGATTAAAGATTAGTGAGTATGTATATTATGGATGAGTACATGGATCTTTAGAGATAGTATGTGGATTTTCATGAGGAGTATGGTCAGTTGCTAGAGTGAGAAATCCATTATAAGAGGCATTCAGGAGCTTGATGAGATATGGGGCCATCAAGTATGAGGGTGTACTATGGGACTAGTACTGGAGGAGAGAGTGTGATTGAGAGTGAGGGCATGACACCCATTCATGATTGATTAAATCTTGATATGATGTACATATATATGAAAACTTCATTATACATACATACATACATATATACATACATACATACATATATATATATATATGGATATTGGGTTGATTTTGATTAGGTGTATTATGTTATGGATTTTGGAATAAATTAACACATTTATCGCAATCTAGTGATTAAAAATAGTTGATTTGGTATTGATATTGAGGTTGCATATTTTTGGTAAAATGATATTTAGGATATGTGATTTGATTGTTTTGATAAGTGTGATGTTAGGGTTTTATTTTTAATTTGTATGTAAATAAAGAACTTTATTTGGTTTTGTAATTATATGTGAGCTAAAAAAATTTGGGTTTTGTAATTAGGAAATTGTTGGGATAAATTGAGTTGGTTTAATGTTGGTAAAATAGGATTTAGTAAGGTCTAGATTTTTGATAAATTGGTTTTGGCTATGGATAGTTATTGGGAATTAGGAATGTTAGTTGTTAGTATGTGGGGATATAAGATAACACATTATGTGTATTACTTGCTCAAGAGTGGCTCAAGAATATAAAGGCTAGCTAGACCTTTGGCTCCATCAGTACCCTACTAGGTGAAACTATGAACTGATGCTGGTATGAATGTGCATCATATCACTCTATATTGTATCACTATCTAAATCTTGTTGTCCAAATAAATAAGTTCCCATAATGCTCATGTTATGTAGGAATATGCTCTGTATATGATATTATTTATTGTGTACTAATTGTAGCTGTACATGGAGATTTTGAAAAATGTAGCTTTATTGGTCATGCAATTGAAACAATGTGCTATGAAAAAAGCTCATCTATCCTTAATAATATACCCTATGGCCTTTTATATGATGTGTGTTGGGTGAATATTTTATCAATTAGCTAACTAATGAGAAAAATAGGTCATGTCAACCATAGCAAGGGAGATTGGTCAGCGAGATGTCTAGGTTTACCACATCAAAAGGGGACAAATCTCTCCTCTCATCAAGGGGAGGTTCCCTATTAAATATGAGGAGCTATATACTATATATATATGCATAAAATAGCACTAAGGGGTAGGAAAACACCATCCATCTCTTTTTTTTTAGAGATGATGTTCAAAAACAAAGGAGAAAATCCTAGTGAAAACACTAAAGGCACTTATCTTCTTTAAGAAGTGATCTTATAGGAAACAGGAGGATTTTATTTTAGGTAGTGACAAGTAACAAGTAACAAAGGGTGTAGTAACTAGCAGATTGAGATGTAGCATAAAATCTTTACCTTGACTGCCCAAGAGTGAAATATGAAGAATAATGAGGGCACAAAGTCATCCCAAGGTCCTTTACATAGAAATAAAAAATAAACAAACACACTAAAGGTAGTTGTAGACAACACAAAGTCTTTCCACAATTGGCTTCAGCACACCTTCTTGATTACTTCCACTAGTTTTACTTGTTAAATTGATTAAACAAGAATACATTCAGGAAATAGACATAAGAACACTCTCCTAGAATGACACAAGCTATAACAACACAAAGTTTGAAAGTAACTTGCTTTCTCATTCAAACAAAGAAATATGATGAACAATCTGAGCTCAAAGTCTCAATAATCACCTCTCAATTTTGGTAGAGTTTTGCTTCTATAATGGAAAAGTCTCCCTTGCATAAAGTAAGAGAATATAATATATAGCAGCCAAGAAAGGATTGTCACTTTGTTCCATGGAATGGCCCATACTACATTCAATGCCTTGAATGCATTTTTAGTTTTGTAAAAGAGCCCATGCTAGAATAGGGTGGCTGCCTTAACTGTAGCATGTCGATTCATCTCAAATGCCTTCTCCTGGGCCTAAGTCATCTCGTCTATCACCTGATGTCCATGTAGCTATCCACCTCACCTTTACTCCAAGGGAGACAAATAGGTCATGCCTTCAATGTTTGTAAGTTCAAATATATACTTGGTGGACTGTTCCACCTACTAGAATAACTCTTGTAGATATTTTTGGTCTTTCGCTCTTTCTTGTTGTGATTTGAGCTCTTGGGGTATCTTTTCCCTTTCTATTGGCTCTTTTAGCTCCTTCTTCAGCTGGTCGCTAAGTTTATTTTTAGGTTCTATGCCACATTTGAAAATCAATGGATATTTCATTAGCTTGAATTTGACATCCATGAGGATGTCAAAGGTTCACTTTTTAAAAGGTTAAGGTGGTCTCCATGATTCCTTGGTTCCATCACTTCTTTGGTTCATTCGCTTGAACCTTCCCTTTGAACTAATCTCTAGAAACTTTTGCTTCTTATCTTTTCTCAAAGATTTCCTTGAACCGTTGAACCCATTAAGCCTATGAGCCATTTTGGTTCAAGGTTCAACAATTCATCTTATTCCTTAAAGCCTTTGTTTTCTTTCAGTCTTCTGAGTTTTAGAAGAGTTCATAAAAATATGTCTACAGGGTTCATAAAAATAAATGAGTAGAATCAAGCCTACGGAGTCCATAGAATTAACCCTATAAAGTCCATAGAATTGAGCTTGTAGAACCAAGAAACCAACCTACATAGTCCATAGAAATGATTTTGTAGAACCCAACCCATAGAGTCTGTAGAAATGAGTACGTAGGACCCAGCCTATGGAGTCTGTAGTTTTGAGCCTATAAAATCCATAAAATTGAGTCCATAGAAATCATCCCATGGAGTCCGTAGAAATGAGTCCATAGAAATTGGGCCTATATAGTCCATAGAAATCAGTCATGGGCCTTAATGTCTTTGGAACTTCCCGAAGGGAAGATGTCCCTTCGGGCCTTGAGAAGGTCCATTTTTTGGTCGCTAAGAACCCCTTGCAAGGGTACCTACCCTTCAGGGCCTTCGGATGTCCTTTGGGCTCCAATTCCTTTGGACAAAATATTCAAAGGAATTCCTTCAGATAATTTGTCTAAAATAAATCTTTCTTTGGCTTCATTTGCTTTTTGTTAGGCTTTTTATTTCAGGCCAATTTCTTTAGACAAAAGTCCAAAGGAGTTCCTTCAGACAATTTGTTTAAAAGAATTCACCTCATCTTTCACCTTGAATAAATCTAAAAGAATTACAACTTTTTTTGCCTTGTTTATTTTTATGAAGAAAATCTTTGTCTGCTTTTGCTCACTACCCTCTGCAAGGGCACTTAGCCTTGATTCACTGCCCTCCACAAGTGCACTTGGTCCATGATTTACTAGCCTCTGCAAGGGCACTTGGCCTTGGTTTTAGGGGCACTCCTTTGAACCTCCTGATTGAACAGACTGATTGAACCAACTTTGGTTCAACCGTTTAATGGTTCAATCCTTTGTTTCACTCATTTAATTGACCATGTTGAACCAAACACTCATTGAACCTATTCAAATGTTGAACCCATTGAACCTTTGAACCAAAATGGTTCAAGGTTCAATGATTCAAGCCTTCTTCTTTTCTTTAAGTGTTTTGAAGCCATTGAACCTTGAAGCAGTTGAACTTGTTGAACTTTTGCTGAAGTGCTTAACTCTTTAAGCTTGCCAATGTCATTGAACCTTTGAACCCATTGAACCTTTGAACCTTTTGGAAATGGGGTTTAATGGTTCAATGGTTCAATCCTTCCTTTGAATCTTGTCGATGAACATTTTTGGTTGAACCAAGGCATTGAACCAATCTAGAAATTGCCTAAGTGCTGGGAGCTTGTTCCTTTGTGAGAATTCACTTGTTGAAGCCATTGAACTGGTTGAACTTGCTAATCCCTTAACTAAAAAATCTTGAATAATGAAGAATTTGAATGCTCAAAACAATTTTTTGACAAGGGAAGGGATAATTTTGGCCTGTAAGACCAAAATAGTTCATATGTTGTCCCAAAAATGAGTGATATATTTTGGGAACAATAACTGGCTCTAGTTGGGGAACTTCCTTTAGTTAAAAACTTGAAGTAGTTGAGGGGAGTAGAAACCATAATATCTAGTTCCTTGAAGTATGCCATTGGGGTATGGATTTATGCTACCCAAAAAAGAAAGGCACCAAAAATGAAAATGAACAACACAAAATAGAACTAAAGACTATACAAATATACATATGTACAGGGGAACTTAACTAATACTTCAAGAATTGAAGTGATTTAGATGCTACCCATTGTGAGGCAGAGAAAAGGGTGTGCCATCTTAATACTTCAACAAGAAACTTTTTTTACCATTGAGCTGATGGATAGTAAATGGATCTCTCCAAAGGGAATCAAATTTCCCATGCATTCCCTTTGGTTCTCTTCTCTTGTCCCACAATAGGACTTGATCTCCAATCTATAAATCACAATTTTTTGCTTTTTGGTTGAAGAGCTTCTTCACCAGACTTTGATGTGTAGTAATTCGGTCCACCACCATGGTTCACTACTCATCCAGCTCAGTCAAGCACATGATCCTTTTATCGATGGAGCTTTCATATGTCTGATCTTCAATTGCCTTAGTCAATTTCAATGCTAGTAATTCCAATGTGATTGGTATCTCTGCACTGAGACCATAAAGAAGTTGGAATGGTGACATACTAATTGCTCTCTTGGGTGTAATTTTGTCTACCCATAAAGCATCAACCAATGCTTTATGCCATGTTCATTAGTTGTCATCCACCAGCTTCTTGATAATGGTCACCAGGTTCTTATTGCTTGATTCAAGTTGGCCATTCCCTTATGGGAAATAATCAAAGGAGTGAGAGAGGGTAATCCCATAGTGAAAATAGAACTAAGTAATCTCCTAAGAAGAGAAATAAGCTATATTGTTTGTGGCAATCTTGGTTGGGACCCTAAACCTAGAAATGATGTTCTCCTTGAAGAAATCACATACTACCTCTGAATTAGCATGTTTGGTTGGAATTGCTTCCACCCATTTAGTGAAGTAATCTTTAGTTGTGAGGACATCATCAGGTCTAGCACTTGAAGATGAGTTTATAGCACCTATGAAATCAATTCCCCGTTACTGAAATGGCTCTTCTATGACCACTGGCTTGAGAGGTAGAGTAGCTAACTTGGGTCTTCCCATAAATTGCTAGCATAGTTCACATCTTCGTACCCATTTGTATGCATCTTAGAATAAAGTAGGCCAGTAATACCTAGCTCATAGAATTTTATGAGTAGTTATAGGAGTAGAAAAATTTCCTCCATAGGCTAGATTGTGGAAAGACTACAAAAGTTGATTCTACTGCTCTTTATCCACATAGCGAAGGAAAACTCCATCAAGGATCCTCTTATACAGGCCGTTGTCCCATAGGACAAAATTGGCTACTTTCAACTTGATAGTACTACTTTCTTTATGAGATAGGTGAGCAAGACACATACCATAAGTAAGGAAATGAGCAATATTTGAATACCACTCATTCATGGTGGAGATAAAGAGGACTGTTGGCATGTCTTCCACTTCTTTTTCTTCATGTCTTGCTTCTTCAGGTTTATTGTTAGCCATCAATTCCCATAGGCCCTTTTCACACACCAAATTCATTAGTTTGATGACTAGATCAAACTCCTATATTATAGCAATCCAATTCCCTCTTTTAGTTTTAAACTCCTACTGAGTTAATATGGATTTGACTATGGTGTCAAGAACTAGGGCAGTAGTGTGTGAATTCAAGATGTAAAAGTAGAAATGCTTCACTGCCTTTACCACTGCATAGGCATGTTTCTCCATGTTTGAGTACTTTAGCTCATGAGATTTGAGAGGACAACTCATGAAAGAAATGAGATATTCCACACCTTCTTGGTTCTATTGAACCAGAATTGCTAAAAGTGTGTGTTTAGAAGCATAACTATACATTGTGAAATCCTTGGTATAATCTAGATAAACTAGAATTGGGGTGTGAGCAATGGCTGTCTTAATGTCCCAGAATGCCAATTTGCCTTCTTCAGTCCAACTGAAGGTAGTCTTTATTTTCATCATATTTATGATATGGCAAGTCTTCACTATGAATTTGAGAATGAACCTTCATAAAAAGTTCACTTTTCCAAAGAAAGAGTGAACTACAGTCTTACTTGTAGGTAGGGTAAGCTCCTGGATGGATTTGACTCTATCTAAGTCAATCTTTATGCCTTCTTTGGAATCAAGGTGTCCAAGAAGTTTCCCCTCTATCACTCCAAAGATAGACTTCTTGGAATTAAGATAAATTTCATTTTGGAGGTAGCATTCCAGCACTTGTTACAAATGGCACACATGGTCAGGGCGATGCTTGGAAAAGATGGTTAAGTCATCAAGGTATACCATAATGAACTTACCCATTTCATCTTTGAAAGTAAGGTCCATTGCTCTCTAAAAAGTGGTGCCAACATTCATTAGGCAAAATGGCATTATTCGATAGTCAAAGGTGCCCCCAGGTGTGGTGAAGGTAGTCTTATGCTGGTCTGCTTCACCCACTTCAACTTGATTGTATCTTTAGAAGCCATCTAACATTGATAACATCTCTAAACTGGTCACTGTCTAAAACACTTGGTCCATGATGGGCAGAGGATAGCTATCCTTAAATGATGACTGATTCAGTTTTTTGAAGTCCACATAGAGGAAAAGTTTTCCATTCTTCTTCCTCACAGGCACTATGTTGGCAATCCATGTGGAATGATGGATTGGGAAAATTATCCTAGCATTCAAAATTTTCTATATTTTTGATGAAATAGTACCTGATATCTTTAAATTATACTGCCTATATTTTTGTTTATAAGGCACCAAATCATCTTTGAGAGGAATTTTATGGTGAATTTCATCAGGCCTGAGTGACTTCAGATCATCATAGGAGTATGCTAGGACATCCATGTACTGACAGAGTAGAGCAACAAATTTGAACTTCTCTTCTAGAGTGCAACACTTCCCAAAGTTCACCAACTTGGGATTTTCCTTGGTACCCAAATTTATCTGATCAAACATTTGCAAGGAGCTTGAATCCATCTATTGTTATTTGATGAACCTATCATGCTTGTCAAACAGATTCTCAAGGGAAACTAGGGATTTTGGGATTTTATTCCCTTTAAGTTGTAAGAATTCTTCACCTGCATCTACACTTGATTCAGGGGCTGGTTTAAGCTTCTAAGGTTCACTACCTTTGAAATGAATCTATTCAAAGCTATCTTTTTGCTCCATGAAGGCAATGATTTGATTGTCATGGTTAAACACCTACCAATGACTAGCATTATTAGGCACACTTGGCCAAAATACCAATTTAATAGTGTACCTATCTCCTTTGAAGTCTAGGTGGGGAACCAAGAGAGTTACTGAAATAGCCAGTGCATCAGCTCAGTCATTAAATTCCCTAGGTATGGTAGAGATGTTGAAAGCATCAAAGCTTTCAATTTGGCCCTAGACTAGATTGTAGTAGTGACACAATCCTTCATTTTTGGTTTGGTATAGGTTTCTCACCTAACAAACCACTAGCTCAACATCTCCTTTAGCATGAAGGAGCTTGATGCCCTTGTCTTGAGTGGCCTTCAATCTAAGCAACAATGATTCATATTCAGTAGTATTATTAGTATTGATAAATTGTAATTTGTATGATGAAGGAAAAATATCTCCTTGAGGAGATATCAACATAATCCCAGCTCCTAAACCAGTAGAGGAGTAGCTACCATTGAATTCTAGAATCCATACCTCCTTAGACACTAATTTTTCCTTGGATTCTACTTCATTTGGAGGGGAGGATTCCTCTGCACTTACACTATGCTCTATCCTATCTTTTGTTGTTCCATCTGAACCAATTTTTAGACTGTCATTTTCAAAATTTTGATCAGATGAAACATGAATGTCCTCTATGGTCAAGAAATAATTACCCATGCCTAAAGACTCAAATAAAATTTGAGCTTCAGGCACTGATGTTTTAGTGACCACATATTTTGTTTCCTTCTCAGGGAGTACCCTTTGCATAATGCCTTTGATAGGGATCCTTGCTTTAGATAGGTCCAAGCTCAACTCACCACCAACATCCTTACAAAAAATTTGGCCAAGAAGAATGCCATATGATGTTGGGACGTCAGCCACCAAGATAGTCATCTTGATTCTCTTGTCTAGGAATGATGCAAATGCAAATTGGGCATCCTTAATTTGTCCCAGTAGTGGCACTTGTTTATTCTCCATGGAGAAACATCTCCAAAATGTTTTGGTCAGTGTGAGACCAAGAGATTCTACCACTTTGGTAGGTATGACATTATCTAAAGCTCTAGAATCAATGATGCAATTACTCATCTTGTAACCGTTTATCAATAGGGAAACATAGAAAGGATATATTTTCCTAGGATCAGTAGGAGGAGTGATGACAAGATTTTTTGGGATGGACATGTTCCTTGGGGGATCATGAGTCACCTTCTTAGCATCTTGTCTCATAGGGATGGTTTGGTTCTTTACACATTGAACCAACTTGTCCAATTGATCAGGGTTAGATTGTAAGAATTTAAATTTAAAAATTTGAATTTTGGTTTTCTTTATATGATCAATTATGTCAAATGTCTAAAATGGACTAGAAACAGAGGATGGGAGTTCATCCTTTTGGTTTTTGGAAGGGGGAGGATTGGTCTATGAATTTGAAGTTGGAGGTGAAAGCGTGTTTGAGGTATTCACCTTTTTAATAGTCACTGGGTCCTTTAGCTAGAAGGGCAAAGTGGTTCCCCACTTAGCAATTAATATTTTAGGTTGAGCTCACTCTTCTATTCTTTCCTTATTGATCTAGTTCTTGGACTGAGTGAAAACAACATATGATCCCTCAACTGCTTTACCTTCACTTTTGGGTTCATCCTAGTAATTCAGGAAACTAATGTTGGAGTCACCAGCTAATTGTTATTCTCCTTCTGTAAAGAGATTAGCATCATCTTTAGGGTTTGATTTATGTTGGAAGGAGAAATTTGATCCTACTTCAAGATATCCAACTACAAAATTGGTTAGAGGTGCTTTAATGGCAAGGTTCCCCCATAAGGGAGGAAGATGATTTGGCTGGCCTTGATTTTTGACAACATTGCCTTGGTATGATTGATTGAGGAATGTTCTCCTTGGTACATCTATATATGAAGGAGTAGATTACATCCCTTGCACCATTTGATTTCTAAGAGCTAGCAATTCATTTTCCAGCTTTTGCACCATTGGATCAGTGGTGGTTGTAGGTGAGTATTCAAAAGATGAAGAGGATTTACCTTTGTTAGGATATCTCCTTATCTTTCCTACCAAGATAAGGTCATCTTCTACCTCAGTAGCCAAATATTTAGCAGCAACAAGGTCTATGTGGCCAACCCATCTTAGCAAAAAATTAATTTAGGTAGCTGTGAGCTGATGAAGAATCATTTAAGGTTCTCAGGTGTTGGCTGAGCAATTATAGGAATCTGATTCCTCAGCTTGTCAAACTTGGCAATGAAATCCCTCATAGGTTCATGATGTTCCTTGTTCATCTATGTGAGTTGGGCTAACAAGGCATGCAAATCTTCTATAGGCTTGAACCTAGCTTCAAATTTAGCTTTGAGAGTGTCCCAATCAGTCACTAACCAAGCCTAACTACTATATCCTCATATTTCATGCCTATCACACCAAAAGCTATGTTGAAGGCAGCAATATGTTCATCAGGATGAACTTTCCCATCACCAAAGAACTTGGGGAAATTCTTCCTTGAATTGCATGGTAGCTCATGAAGAGGTGGAGTAAGATTGAGTGAACTAAAAGAGTTACCCTAGGGGCCTTGAGCTACCATGATTTGATTATGGAAAAGAGGGATAACAAATCTAGGTGCAATATGTATAGGCAAAGCTCTAGTAATAGTAGAAAAAGAAGCTCTACCTTGTGTTGGGGACCTGGTATGGGTAGGAGGAACACTCTTAGATGTTGAACTTGAAGTTAGGGAAGGAACAAATCAAAATTACTCTACTGCACTAACTCAAAAATAGGGTCAACAAAACCTTGGGCTCTTTGGTTTCTGGTATAACATGGAGTTGCTAGATTGTAGAATAAAAATGGAAAAGAACCAACCCTACTTCAGCTTGAATCTTGAGGCTTTAAACTATGCGCTCTTCCCCAGTGGAGTCACCAAAAATTGTTGGCATGGAGCTAGCAGAAAATTGACTTTTGACATGAAATGCTTGATCTCCAATATCTTTGGTTTCATAGCTTAGAGTGAATAATGGAAATGGATAAGGCTATAATGATAATGGGTAAGACACATACCAGAGTCACCAAAGTGTATAATGTATAAGGGTAGGAACTGCTCATCGATCCCCAATAGAGTCACCAAAAAACTATTGGTGTGGAGCTGGAGGAAAGTGGTAAGGCTATAATGATAATGGGTAAGACACAGACTAGAGTTGCTAAAGTGTATAATAGATAAAGGTAGGAACTGCTCATCGATCCATAGTGGAGTCACCAAAAAACTATTAAGTGAATATTTTGTCAATTAGCTAATTGATGAGTAAAATAGGTCGTATAAACCATAACAAGAGAGATTGGTCAGCTAGATGTGACCACATCAAAAGGGGACAAATCTCTCCTCTCATCAAGGGAAGGTTCCTTATTAAATATGAGGAGCTATATACTATATGTGTGTGTGTGTGTGTAGAAAATAACACTAAGGGGTAGGACAACACCATCCATCTCTCTTTTTTTAGAGATGATGTTCACAAACAAAGGAGAAAATCTTGGTGAAAACACTGAAGGCACTTCTCTTCTTTCAAAAGTGATCTTATAGGAAACAAGAGAATTTTCTTTAGGTAGTGATAAGTAACAAGTTACAAAGGTCATAGTAACTAGCAGACTGAGATGTAGCACAAAGTCTTCACCTCAAATTCCCAAGAGTGAAATACGAAGAATAATGAGGGCACAAAGTCATCCCAAGGTCCTTTACATAGAAATAAAAAATAGACAAACACACTAAAGGCAGTTGTAGACAGCACAAACTCTTTCCACAATTGGCTTCAGGACACCTTCTTGATTACTTCCACTAGTTTTGCTTGTTAAATTGAATAAACAAGAATACATTCAGGAAATAGACATAAGAATAATCTCCTAGAATGACACAAGCTATAATAGCACAAAGTCTGAAAGTAACTTGCTTTCTCATTCAAATAAAGAAATATAATGAACAATCTGAGCTCAAAGTCTCAGTAATTACCTCTTAATTTTGGTAGAGTTTTGCTTCTATAATGGAAAAGTCTCCCTTGCATAAAGTAAGAGAATACAATATATAGCAACCAAGAAAGGTTTGGCACTTTGTTCCATGGAACGACCCATGCTACATTCAATGCCTTGAATGCATTTTCATTTTTTTCAAAGAGCCCATGCTGGAACAGGGTGGTTGCCTTAATTGTGGTGTGTTGATTCATCTCAAATGTCTTCTCCTGGGCCTGAGTCATTTGGTTTGTCACCTGATGTCTGTGCAGCTATCCACCTCACCTTTACTCCAAGGGAGACAAATAGGTTGCACCTTCAATGTCTACAAGTTCAAATATCTACTTGGTGGATTGTTCCACCTACTAGAATAACTCCTACAGATATTTTTGGTCTTTCCTTCTTTCTTATTATGATTTGAGCTCCTGGGCTACCTTTTCCATTTCTACTTGCTCTTTTGGCTCCTTCTTCAGTTGGTCAATGAGTTTGTTTTTAAGTTCTATGCCACATTTAAAAATCAATATATATTTCATTATCTTGAATTTGATGTCCATGAGGATGTCAAAGGCTCACTATTTCAATGGTTAGGGTGGTCTCCATGATTCCTTGGTTCCATCACTTCTTTGGTTCATTCACCTGAACCTTCTCTTTGAACTGATCTCTGGAAACTTCCACTTCTTATCTTTTCTCAGAGCTTTCTTTAAAATGTTGAACCCATTGAACCTATGAACCATTTTGGTTTAAGCTTCAATGATTCATCTTCTTCCTTAAAAGCCTTTGTTTTCTCTAAGTCTTTCAAGTTTTGGAAGAGTCTGTAGAAATATGTCTGCAGAGTAAATAAAAACAAATCAATTGAATCAAGCCTGCAGAGTCCATAGAATTGAGCCTATAGATTTTGTAGAATTGAGCCTATAGAACCAAGAAACCAACCTGCGTAGTCCATAGAAATGAGTCCATAGAACCCAGCCTATAGAGTCTATAGAAATGAGTCTGTAGAACCCAACCTGCGGAGTCCATAGTTTTGATCCTATAGAGTCCATAGAAATCATCCCATGGAGTCCATAGAAATTGGGCCTACAAAGTCTGTAGAAATCATTCATGGGCCTTAATGTCTTTGGAAGTTCCCAAAGGGAAGGTGTTCCTTCAGGCCTTGAGAAGGTCCATTTTTTGGTCGCTAAGATCCCCCTGCAAGGGTACCTACCCTTCGGGGTCTTTCAGGCTCCAATTCCTTCAGACAAAATGCCTGAAGGAATTCCTTCAGACAATTTATCTGAAGGAAATATTTCATTGGCTTTATCTACTTTTCATTGGGCTTTTTCTTTCGAGCAAATTCCTTTGGACAAAAGTTCGAAGGAATTCCTTTGGACAATTTGTCCAAAATAATTCACTTCATCTTTCACCTTGAACAAATTTGAAGGAATTCCAACTTTTCCTACCTTGTTTATTTTTTTGAAGAAAATCTCTTTGTCCACTTTTGCTCACTGCCATTCACAAAGGAACTTGGCCTTGGTTCACTACCTTCCGTAAGGGCACTTGGTCCATGATTCACTGGTCTCTGCAAGGGCACTTGGCCTTGGTTTTAGGGGCACTCCTTTGAACCTCCTAATTGAACTAACTAATTGAACCAACTTTGGTTCAATAGTTCAATAGTTAAATCCTTTATTTTGCTCATCCAATCGACTGCATTGAACCAACCACTCATTGAACCTATTAAACCGTTGAACCCGTTGGACTTTTGAACCAAAATGGTTCAAGGTTCAATGGTTTAAGTCTTCTTCTTTTCTTTAAGTGTTTTGAAGTCATTGAACCTTGAAGCGGTTACACTTTTGTTAAAGTGCTTAACTCTTTAAGCTTGCCAACGTCGTTGAACCTTTGAACCCATTGAACCTTTGAACCTTTTAGAAGTGGGGTTCAATGGTTTAATGGTTCAATCCTTCCTTTGAAGCTTGCCAATGAACATTTTTTGTTGAACCAAGGCGTTGAACCAATCTAGAAGTTGCCTAAGTGATGGGAACTTGTTCCTTTGTGAGAATTCACCTGCTAAAGCTATTGAACCGGTTGAACCTGCTAATCCCTTAACTAAAAAATCTTAAATAATGATTAATTTGAATGCTCAAAACAATTTTTTGAGAAGGGAAGGGATAATTTTGGCCTATAGGACCAAAATAGTTCATATGTTGTCCCAAAAATGAGTGACAGATTTTGGGAACAACGATGTGTATAACTATGAAATATATCAATATGGATCTAAAACCTATGATGGGGGTTTGTTTAATCTCAATCATAGTGGATTTATACATGAGATAGGACCCAAAAAATTGGTTGTAGTGAATATCTCTCTAGATTAGTACTTTATGATTTGGGTTCATTTAATCTTAATTGTAGTGGATTGATATGTGAAATAGGACTTAGGAAATATGGTTGTACTAAATATTTCTCTGGAACAATACTCTATTGTGATTATTGTGACTATATTGTATATGTATATAGAACTACACTATGTACACCTTAGACTATGTTACTCTATATAGGATGTTATTATTTTATGGGTTTCTAAACCTTATGAGTAGGTGAAATAGGAGATCTCCTATGAGGCTCTATCCTATAACCTGGATTACTCTCATTATGAGTGACTGATGACTCCTATGAAGGAATGTCTTAGGATGACTCAATCACAGATGAATGAGGTTTATGGTTCCATGATAGAGGAGATATCGGTACCCCATATGTGAATGTTATGATGCCATTATCAACACATCTATTAATGCATTCATTGAGTCCATAACAATCATTATCTCTATGTCCATAAATATGATGATAGTTACAAAAGGGTTGATGAGGATGTCTATGTAAGAGATGTGGATCTCATCGATGAGTAGCAGGCAATGTGATTAAACTCCTATCTAGTAGTGCTAATAATATGATAGATGGGCTATCTTACTCTGAATCAAATTATAGTGATGTCTTATTGTTATTATCTATAGTACATACTATAGGTTGTACTTTGGAGACTAGCTCTCTATTCTTAATAAGCTATTTTTTGGGTTATGGTCTTCTATCTTATTCAATACATGGTGGATGTTTTATGATAGGAGCTATAGATGTAAATACTACTATGAAATCTAGAGTAATTTGATCAACTGAATCTACCTCAATCAATCACCAATTTCTTTTCCAAAGCTATAATTGTATAACATAAGTGCCTAAAAGAAAATCCTATACGATAAATAAATGTTTGAGGAGAGGTTGACAAAGCCCCTTAATAAATATATGATAAATCTATTGGTTTATATATCAATCTTAACATGTGTGCCTTTAATATTAAGATATACTCTCTAACTAGCTCTAAATAATTCTTATGTACTATGGCAAGTTTCTCATATGTAACACGAGGGCCCATGTTTGCTATGTAATGTCTAAGAAATGCCTCCTCTAAGTCATTATATTTATACAAGGAACCAATGGGGAGTAGATGAAAGAACCAATTCTATGCTTCCCCCACTAATGTCTATTGGAATAACTTGAATAGAATCAAAGGACTTGCATGAGTTCATATGGCCTTCTGAAAGGCCTAAAGGTGTACAAATGGATCTCTAGTTCCATCAAAGTGAGGTAATGATGGTATTTACAAATGCTTAGGAAATGAAGATTTTATGAATGTATTTGGAAGGAGATTACCATGTAAATCATTGGCATCCATCCAATACTTATAAGCCTTGTTTTCTTGGGTAAGGAGATGTACTTGGTGTTGTAATTCACCAACTACATGCACTAAAGATATAATCTCTTAGGATGGTACATTAGTATCTTGAAGTGGTTCATTTAATCATTGAATTTGATTGTTAATTTTATCTATTGGAATGATAGATTTAGTAAATGAATCATAAATATGGGGTGTGCTCACTTGAAATTTGGGATTGATGGTAACTTGGACATTACTAGAGGTATGTGGGTTACCATTCTGTTTAGGTGAAGAGTGAGAACTAGCTTCTACTATAGTCAAGGTGGTTTGGGAGATTCATTGGTATATTTATGTTTTAGTACATCACATTCTACTTTAGTAGAAGATGTATTATTTTCATCAACATGTATATTATTTAAAATAGAATTATGTGTAGAAGTAGAAACAATATTTAGAAGTGCATTATGTTTGAGAGGAGTGCGAGAAGAGTTAGAAACATGAGATACATATTCTTCTTCACTATGTGTATACTAATCATCATTGTTCCATGCATTATCATCACTAGAATATTGTTCATATTCACTCTCATTTTCATATTCATTTGCATGTTCACTATCATACTTATTATCACTTTCAGTGCAACTAAGGAGAGGTATAAGGGAATAATTTAATTTTTTTCTAATATACAATAAAGGATATTTTGAAATTGGAATATCATTTGAATCTATGTTATCCATGGATGGAGTGTATACATTATTTTCATTTGAAATATGAGAAATAAGAACATAAGATTTTTCATTTAGACATTCTTTTGACAAAGTAGAGTTAGGAACATGATATGTGTTATTTGAACTATGCATTGGCAATTTTATTCTATTGCATTTATATTGTTTTAATTTGAAAATGGAAGTAGAAAAAGAGGGAGAGAGAGATTAGGTTCACATGGAAGAAAATTATCACCAATAAGAGGTTCACTTGCAAGTGCATGACTAATTTATTTGTATGGTGCATTGTGCATAGGAGAATGGGGTGAAAAGTATCTTTCCCATTTATCAAAATTATTTTATTTAGAAGAGGGAATAAAATAGATAGGTTTGAGAGAAGAAGATGCATCTATTTTTACTTCACTATCACTATCACACATATTATCATATTCCTCATTACAATAATTTTAGTTATCTTCATTGTAAATGAAATCATTTTCCACATTTTTAGCTAATGTACAATTTTGCAATTTTGTCCATTCATTTTCATAATTATGAGAAAATTTTGAAAATTGATCTATGGGATGAAAGGGAATAAGTGCCTTAGTGGCCATTTTATTTATTTCACCAAAGAGAATATTGAAATGTACTATTAAGTAAATAATTGCAAAATAACTATTAACATAGAGATTTTGAAATTACATTTGACAAAGTAAATAATTTGTAAAAATTTCAAACTATTTTTCTAAAAATTATGAGGGAGGAAAACTAGGGGTTTTAGGGCCTATTTTTGAAATCTAGGGTTTTAGAATTTTTAAAAATTATGCCAATAATTTAAATTCTAAAAACAAATTTGAATAGAATAGATGCATAAAAATTATTACAAAAATTAGAGATTTGAAATTAAATTTTTGCACAAGAAAACTACTAATATTTAAACTTTGAAATTATATTTGACAAATTAAATAATTTGTGAAAATTCCAAAATATTTTTCTAGAATTTGCAAGGAAGTTTAGGGCTTGAGGACCTTGTTTAGAAATCTAGGGTTTGAGCTAGGGTTTTAGAATTTTTGAAAATTATGCTAATAATTTAAATTCTAAAAATAGTTTTGAATTGAATAAATGCACAAAAAATTATTCAAAAATCAGAAATTTGGAATCAATTTTTTTCACAAAACATGAAGGAAAAACCCTAAAGGTACCCAGGGTTTTAGATTTGTTCAATGTAAGCCAGGTTCACCAAAAAAATTATTATTTTTGGAGAACTAATGTTTAGTTCCTAAAAAATAAGGGGTATGGAGTAGGGGGAAAAATCAAATCAAATACAATAAAATACATGTTCTGATTAATTTAATTAAATAAATTGCATATGGAGATAAATTAACTTATATGGAAAAATAGGTTGATACGACAATTGCAGAAGTTGAAAACTGAGGTGTAGGGCTACGAAGATGTATGAAACATGAATCTAGATTTTGTTTTATGATTGGATAGGAGAACTAAATGTAGACAGGTGTGGTATCGGTGTTGTAGTCCACCTCTACCATTGTTGTCTTAAGGATATGAGCGTTTTGGGTTTTACTCACTAGGTCTGTGTGAGCCTATGTATGAAATTTTAGAAGCTAGATGTGAATAGAGATCATTGTAGGTCTGTTCCAATCTATAAATCTTGTATCTATCTATGCACATTAAATTTTAAAAAGAACATACAAAACAAAAGGGGTAAAACTAGGTTAGGGGAAGAATGATCGCATGATCTAGAACCCATGTTGTCTTGGTCACTTCCTATATTAATCCTCAAGCCAAGGTCTTAAATCAAATGTATTTCTCCATTAGGGAACATGCATAATCAATGTGCATGGTAGATGAAAGAATGGATTTCACTTATGCCCTTGACCAAGAATGCAAGTCTCTGTGTGATGAAAAATGCTAAGCTATACCATTGACTGATTTTTAGTTATGTATTGTGCCAAAGTAGTAAGTACTAGATATAAAATGCCTTGTAAAGTCCTTTATATAGGAGACTCTTTGTTTTGAATTTCAAAACTTTAGTCACATTTGGATGACATTATAAAGACAAACAAAACTTAAATATGAAGCTAGGAAGGGATTGGAACTCATTAAGCAAGGAAACTTGACCATTGGGACTCAAAATGAAATTACATAGGAGCAATAGAAATGAGACATTGTAGGGTCCAATGTTATATTTCAATCCCAACATTCCTATCCTATAGGTTCAAGACTTAGGGAAATAGAATTAACATAGGGAATAGAGTCTGGCTGAGCTAGAATGACTATCTAGAAGGCTATAGATGATTAGTTATGGATAAAAAGGTGACTCAAGCATGAAACAAGACCATGATAAGTAAAAAATGAGACATGGCTAATGTTAATAATGCTCAAAAAGAGACATTGGAAAACATAGGGATGAAGCTAAAAAAAGGGCTAAGAAAATGACCATTAGAGTTCAAAATGGCCCTGGACAAGAGCACTAGAAATGGACACTTGTGGCACTGACACTATAGTCCAACCCCAACACTCTTGTCCTACAGTCCTAAAACCTAGGGGGGATGGAAAAAGGATAGAAAAAATGACTTGGATAAGGGGAATGACTATTTAAAAGGCTTGATATGATCAAGAATAGCCAAAAAGGTAAATTAAACATAGAATAATTCATAAATGAATAAAATGAAAGACAATGCTAAATGTGAAAAAAACTCATAATCTCCAATCAGAGTTTCCTATGAAAAGACTATGAAAATACCTGATATGTGTGGCTACTTGACTAATTTAGGGTGTATACAGGAGTATAAGGGCCCACTTTGCTTTGTGAGTTAGATGTTGAAGCATTGGACTTTAGATTAAATGGTTGTTTATGTGACTAGGTGGATGGATTGGTAATGGATGGGGTGGCCAAGAGTGGATTCCCTTTGTTAGTGTAGGAAGGAGTATATGATGGGCTAAAATTAGTGGATGATGGGATATGACTAGTGGATAGAGGATTAGAATGTAGATGTGTACAGTCTAGGGGTGAGGTAAATTGAATGGGGTTAAGGCCTTTGGGAAAATGGACACCTAACTTAAGGATCCATAAGAAGACTTCTTGCAAGTTTTCATCAATATACTCATAAAACAAGGAAATTTGTGAACTAGAAAGGCCATGATGAGGTGAGATGGGATGAGATGGAGATGAGGGGGGTTACCTAAAAGGTGACTTTAGGATTATGGGTTCAAAATCATTGGGAAGGTGGGCACCCATATTAAATAGACATAAGAAGAATTCATATTTATTATCTAGGATGTATTTATTGAGTAGGGTGGTCATATTACTAAATATTGAGGTCAACCTTAATGAACTATGGGATTGTGGATGGGGTAGGATGCAAGATATTGGTTTAACTCAAATGGGAGAAAGGTCAGAAGGTAGGTGAGAACCCATTTATAATTCTCACAAAAAGGCATCATCCTTGTTGGTGAAGATGTATTATTCTATGAGAATGGGTCCAAATCTATGGGGATAGATGATAAGAGATAGATGATAAAGTGGGGTTGATGGTTGACAAAGGATTAAAGATAGTTTCTTGAAAAAGGTAGGTCTAAGATAGTATGATCGATAATGATGAGGATGAGATGGATTGAATGTGATTGAGATGATATAGGACTAGATTTTAGACATATAATATAATAAGTGCTAACAACTTATCAACAATGCCTAATTTTCATGCTAACAAAAGGATTGGGTATTTGATGGGTGCCTAGATTCAAACTAATAAGATGATGATTAGATTAAAGATAATTATATTTATGATGATGGGTTTTAAAAATTAGAAATGAAAAATTTATAAGATGCTATTAGGATATCGACTAGGTGTGAGATCTAACCAAATGATGAGTGATAGTGGATTAGAGTGATAAGATGATATGGATGTAAGACAAGAGAATTATCTCAAGCCCTTGGACTAATTTATGTGATGAAGATGATAGGATGATGAGATAAGGACAAGTATAGATAGGTGATGATGGAATGATAAGGGATAATGTAAATGAGACATGGATGGTTTGGACACATAATGTGACTTAAAGAGCCAAATAGGACAAGATAGGATGAGGTTAGACTAGATGGATGATGAAGGCAAGGTCAAGAAAAAAGATTGGTTATGGATAGATTAGACTTAGGGCAAGATTTGGATGATAAGTCAAGATGGAGTTAGGTTATGTGGGTGATAAGGTATGATCCATAACCTATGAGACTAGGATAGGATGCGACTAAAAGGATGTACAAAAGGGTAAAGCAAAGATATACAAAAGGATAATATGTGTATAAGAGGATGATGAGATAAGGATGTAAAAAATGATATACAAGATGATGTGTATAAATGACCTATATAGGCATGTATAGGTTTGGGTGAAAAGTCAAATTGGATCACAAACATCACTGGTCTAACATGACACATACCCAAATTAGACATACCACAAACTTATGATTAGTAAACTCAAGGGTATGTAACCCAATGACTACATCATCTAATGACTTTGTGGTTGAGGCCGTAGGCTAATGACCCATTATGAAATCTAACAAACCCTATAAACCCTATGCCCATATGATGGTCACTTGTGAGTTTTTTCTGACTTTGATAGTGGATCACCTATTATGGCTGAAAAGTCCTATACTAGGTTGAATGAGCTCTCTAGGGGCATTTCTAATATATGTGAAGGTATGATGGGGTCCAAGTCCATATAGGGTGTTGTTTGATATTTGGTTTAGAGATTTAATTATTCCCTTTTATGAATGACATGTATGGGGTCAACTACTTAGCCTAATGATAATTGTCCCTAATATTTGTTATCACATGAACTTATAGTTTGGATTAGTGTGTGGTGGTAAAATCCATGGTCACTATCACCCTTAGACTATGATAAGTGCATGGGTGTTAATTCCACATCATTTTACCCATATAAAAGAAGATGGGAGGATTTATAGGTGTTTTTATCCTCCAAGAATCACCACAAGGATGTAAGGAGGAGAGCATACACCATCATAGCCTTTGGGTGACAAACAGGGAAACCAAAAAGGGATTTATTAACATATTAATATTAAGTGTGAGATAATAATATAAAATAAAAAATGATCAAAGAGATATATAAAAGACAAAATTATTAATATGATGATAAATTATTTTTAGTATGCCCAAAAAGAGTCTTTAACAAACAACCTGTAAACACACAATTAGTATTTTGATTTTGGCACTCAAAAAGAAGTAACCTATAAGATAAGGATTATTAGTTTAACTTACTTTTTGTAAAACCACATTTCCCTACAAAACCATAATTACAAAGTATAAAATCATAACTAGAGAGGACAAAAACATAAGTTTAAGAGCAAATCATAGATCTTGAGTTGCAATTTTGTAGAAGTTATCTAACCATGATGGTCACCCTACAAAATTGTGAAAGTTTAAACAAAATCTCTATGTGATTTGCCAAAATTGTGACTAAATAAAATTTATAATAGAGGTTTTGTGATAATGTACAAAACCTTATAAAAAATTCCTTAAACCCAAATTGATGCCTATACATACTATGATAAGTTGCTTAGAGGCCTAAAAATTCTTATATATAGATGATTATATGTGATATAAAAGACTGATTATGATGTATCACAAGTTTTATAAAATAGATCTTAAGACATTCATAAAAGAGACAAAATTTTGACCATCAAGTATGATTTGTCCTAAATCTTCCCTAAATACAATCTATAAATGAAATAGAAATTCAAAGTAACAAAATTTTATAGATTTAGGTTCAAATGACAAAATTACTAATATCGATACTAAATTATTATTTATAGGATAAATTTATAAGTTTATGAGTTATGGTTTTGCATAATATAGGAAAAAGGCAGTGTTTTTCCAAAATTTAGTTTGAATTTTAAGCTTATGGGATTAAAATATGTCATTTAATCACCCAAAATACCAAACTACCTAAATAAGATCTAGAGCCATTAGAACTAAATATAATAGATGAATTCATTATTTAAATCAACATTATAATCCTAAAGCTAAGTGCTCTAAACCATGATTAAATGAATCAAAACAATATGATTAGATAGATATTACCTTAGACTCAAAATTTTGACATTATGATGGCATGATCATGGATGTTGATGATGGACTCAAGGAATTAGATTGACATGGAGATGTTATGGATTCAATGCTTTAGCATGGAGGCTTCATGGACTTGATAGATTTATTCCTCATTGTTTTGGCCATGGAAGAGGGATTATTTAAATATAATGTGGAGGGAAGGATCAATGGTTGATATTCAAAGTTGGCTTGTGGAGATAAAGGGTTTGAGATTATCCAAGGAAATTAAAATTTCTTGGAAGTCTCTAGATTTAGAGGCTTCTAGAGAGGAAGGGTGAGAATAGAGAGTATTTTAGAATCCTCTAATTCTATAATCCTATTAGTGATTAGTTATACTTAGATAGGTATTATGTGGTTGATTAATGATTAAGGGTTTAGAAGAGCTTACAAGTAAGCTAGTGTAGATGGGTAGGTGGGTCATAGAAATTTAAAATTCCCAAATAATAGATAACTGGGGATTATGATAATATAATAGATGATTAGGGGAATTAATTGATTGATGGAGATGAATAAGGTTAGTAAATGAATAATTATGAAGAGGGATATTAGATAAATGACTAAAAAGTGGGGATTTCAAGATGGGATTAGATGAGATAAATGATATAAGTGGAATTATATCAGTGTCAAATAATAATATTAGTGATGATAAATGAAGTGAATGAATTTATATGCATACATAAACATATTTCCCATTAACTCATATGAAATCTCACTCACATAGGTTAGCCTAAGTGAAATAAAGCTGGGATAGACATACAAATCATTAGAATACATTTAGTGTCAACCTAATGAAGTCTATAGTGGTCTTGATGTAATTCATAGCATCTATGATGTAGTTCATAGAACCCTTGATAAATTCTATAAAAACCCTAATGCATTCCATACAAATATTTATGTAATCCATAGCAAACCTAATGTAATCCATAGAAAAGCTAATGTAGTCCATAACAAACTTGATGCAATATGTAGCACATCTAATGAAATCCATAACATGTTTGATGTAGTCCATAGCAAACCTAATGTAATCCATACTAAACCTAATGCAGTACATAACAAGCTTGATGTAGTCCATACAATGTCTTTTGCAGTGTATAGCATGTTTGATGTAGTCCATAACAAACCTAATATAGTCTGTAGCTGTTCTCATAAATTCCTTGACATCAATGACCATATATGTATGTATGTATGTATGTATGTATTATATAAAAAATATATCATAACTAAAAACATTGTTCACTTACAAATCCTCAACCTTTTAACTTTAGACATGCAGGGTTGTTGGATAAGGCAAAGGACATTATCAAGAAAATGACACCTCAAAAAAGCATTTGTGTGTGGATAAATTTACTCGGTGCATTCAAAATCCATCAAAATTTGGAAGTAGGAAAACATAAATGCATCGTAGATATAAATAAAACAACAACATAAATTCAAAAAATGTTTTGGTTTGATGAAAAAATAATAACACTTACTAGTATGTTACTTAAAACTTTAATTTTGATATGAAAACAATAATTTTTACTTGTATGTGAGTTAAAGCCTTTAGGGATTCCATCTACATAACAATAAATGTTTACACATGCATAAAGGAAGCCATGGAGAGTTAGCAATCTACACTTGTTATAACCCCATCAATTTCTTCCATCACAAGTTATAACCCATTTCCATCCATACACAAAAATAAAAATAAATCTATGAAATTTTATTTTGAAAAGACATGGATTTAGTTTTGACCAACATAAATTTAAAATTACAAAATACTTTTGAAAGGAATTGATCAACATTATCATTAATATTTAATTCAATAGAGGGAGTATGACTGCTACTTCAAGTCCAAAAAATCCTATCCTATTTCATTATATAAGTGATTTTATATAATATGTTGATATCTATTTTATGAGATGTTTTATTATATAACTAGTTGAGAAAATCTTTTTGGAAAGCACTTAGTCAGATAATGTTTACAAGTTGTTTAAGGAAGTTAACATTTCATTTCTCCATCATGCCAAAGATATAATCTATGTTAAACATTGCATTTTGAAAAAGAGGCAAGTGGGTTTTATCTACAATCATATAACATTTACTATGAGGGATATTTTAACATGGCACAGTAAATAGGATTAACATGGAACTTTAATACAATTAGACCTAGTAGGTGTTAATAAAAACATATTATTATTCCATACTTAGTAGGTACTTATGCATTTAGTCATTCCATATTTCAATTTTCTATAGTTCACTCAGATTCAATCATAACACTATATCTTTGTGATTTTTGAGATTTCCAAACATGAGTTTCATGTGTTTGTTGGATGCCATGTGTTTTTTGTCGAAGTACATATAAATTTTCTGGTTGTTCAAAAAATAAAACTTTGACAACATATGTTTATTGAATTTTCTCCAATTCTTATTGAGAGCCATTCATAGTATCTTGAATATGTTCCTCACCTATACTTGTGAACTTCATGATATTTTTAGAAGCACTAAATTCATCATCTTAAACTTGGAATGCTTCACTTGTAGTCATGAAATTGGATACTACCCCAAGGTTTAGGGAACATACGCATGTCCTTCTAAATCTAAATTTTATATTCTCAAGAGTTAATGCCATATTCAATGCTATGATTCCCAAAGTAACCATTTAATGTCTCTTGATATCTAGACCATGATTCTTATTCATTCATATGTCCTCTCAATTTTGAATTAGACCTTAAATGGACAAAACATACTTACATCCAATGGATGAAATTTGTGTCTAGTGTGTAGTGGTAATGTAAGTAGGTCAGTCCCAAAAGATCTTGCTTATTCATTGTTGATACTAAAACATGGATATTATACTCATGAAATATGGGAAGACATTTATTTTTGGTGAAAATAATCAAAGTATAGGTCTAGAGAAATGATGCAATAAGTTTTTTTAAAATTATTTGTTCATATGTGCATGGAATTGGGAAGCAATACATGCCTCTAGTTCACAACTTGAAATGAAAATTTTCAACTACCTTTTTTATTTGAAGAGTTAGAAACCCATGATATCTTAGCCAATTTCATTCACACATGCTTAAATTTTTATCCATTCTCTAATTTTAGACATTATCTGTGGCACACTCCTTGCCCCATTTTTGGAAATGACTTGCATGGCATAATTCAAACTAATTTTCACTCCTATCTCATCATAATTCAATATTTTAAGAGGTCCACAATGGGTTTTTTCATACATAATTCTCAATTTATCATAAAAATTAACACTATGGAGGGACCTAACATCACAAACCTATATCTATCCAATCCTTTAGTTGGTATTATTGACAAATTAGGATGCTTCTTTTAGAAGCCTATCCACCATGACTTGCCATGGACCCGATCATTGAAAGGTTGTACCTAGTTTAGCATATATGATAAACTTATACCTTCAAATGTGATATGTATAGTCCATGGCCTATTTTAGCTAAGTTGTTGCACCATTACATGATCTCACATTCCTCTACATCTAATAAAATAGTGGTTTCCCCCCTCCTGCTAGTTGTTTTAATTCCTTGAAACCAATTGGACAAAGTGTTTGTTTTCATGCCCCACTATTTGTATTGTAGTGTTTATTGAGTAACCATTATTATCTACGTCTCACATTTAAATTTCCATATCATATGTTATCTAATTTCTATGAAATGAAACTTTTTTATTGGTAGTTACATTTCCATTCACTTGCTTCTTTTTCTAGTTGTCATGGGGTTGGTCCTCAACAAATTCCTTCTATAGTTGGTTGACATTGGGTTAGTCTTTAATCATTTCCTTATATTTCTAGATGGTAGTGGGTTGTTCTTCATTAACAACATCATTAAATTTCACCCATCTATTCGACATTATTTCATTTAGCCTTTGTCTAACAAACATTGTCTTCTTCTTATCATTCCTCATGTTGAACTACAATAATCAATAAAATATATAAGTAAATGAGAGTTTATAGAGTTCAAAATAATTTTAAAATATTTGTCAATAGATTATGGAATAGGACATATTATTTAAAACTTTTGTTTAGTTGTATGGTGTGATCAAGGAATCTGAGGAGGGTGGTTAGACCATATGTTAGCTTCACAATGAAATCAACTTAAAATTAAAACATAACACACTAACATTCATAACACTACCTTGCCTAGATTAAAGGGAGGAGCATGGTGAATAAACACAAATGAACAAAACACAACTAAAAATGGAAAGAAACTTACACATAAATTCCTTACCAAATCCTTAAATGCTCCAAGAGGTTTCCTTATTTGGGTTGCTCAGATTATGCTCAAGAAGTCTTCATCAATGGGGCTTGGCTATTTCCATCTCCTCTTGGCATCATGATTGGGTTATCTCAATTTTGGCATTATAACACTATGCATTTGATTTATGAATCAAACTCTGCATTATAACATTACTCTATCCAAGATATCTAAATGAAGAGCTCTAGACTTACTTTTATAGGCTTTGAAATCAACTATGAATGAGTTAAATCCTAGCCTTGGTTGGCTTAATTAACCCTATTAGGGTTAAAAGGTGTCAAATGGTCATGACTAGCATGAAATAAGCATTGGTGGGATATTTTCAAAAAATTACAACTCACAAAAGTTAATGATTAAAAAATATGTATTCATTGATTTTTGAATTTCATTTTTTGATAATTCATTTAATTTCTCAAGGAAGTATTCAATTAGGATTTGAATAGGATTTTAATTTTAATTAATCTCTTTTAGGCATTTGAACATTTTTGTAGGATTTGAATCAAATGATTTAAGCATTTGCTCTATTTAATTGATTTATGGGACAAATTGATTTAATTGCACATTATAAAACCAAATTCAAGACATTTAGAAATTATAAGGCTAGATGTTAAATAATTGGTAATAACTGGTCTAAATTCAGGTATAAATCCATTGGTGGCCAATTTTAGATGTCTACACATGGCAATAGATTTTGAAATACTGCATTGTTGCAACAATTAAACCTGTGTCACAATACATTATTTTTTCATGTTTAATCAAGTATATGTATTTTATTGAAAGTATTTTATTATATTATATTTCAATAAGTTCAATATTTTAGCAAAGTAATATTTCAAAATCTATTTACACTCAAATATAATAGTAGTAATTATAAGTATTTTAACAATGCAATGTTTTGAAATCTATCTACAATCACCTAGAGGTTTTTCTAATTTTGTTTACAATGTCAGCAATTGGTCATGCATATAAATAACATCTATTTGGATATAACATTTATAGTATAATGGTGGAAATAAATATTTAGCTACTCTAAACTGAGCCCCAAATCAATTGTAATAATGTTGATTCAATTAAAGGTCAGTAATATTATGAGCCATAGGGACGAGAGAGAATGAATATGATGTATTATCTTGTCTTAGAGATTTACCGATATATTTATTGTTGATAACATGCTTCAGGTCTAATTTTTGTTCTTAATAGCTTATAATATGCTAAAAATAATAAATAAATAACAATTTATTATATGAAAAAGAGTGTAACTAAGAAAATTATTCACTTACATATGCTCAACCTTTTAACTTTGGACATGTAGGGTTGTTGGATAAGGTAAATGATGTTTTCAAGAAAATGATGCCTCAAACAAGCATTTGTGTGTGGAAAAATTTAATGGATGCATTTAAAATCCATGGAAAATTAGAGGTAGGAACATAGAAATGCATTGTAGATATAAATAAAATAACATGAATTCAAAAAATGTTTTTATTTGATATAAAAATAATAACATTAACTAGTATGTGAATTAAAACCTTAATTTTCATACAAAAAGAATAACATTTACTGATACGTGAATGAAAATCTTCAGGGATTCCATCCACATACCATTAAATGTTCAGTCATATGTAAAAGAAGCCATGGAGAGTTAGTAGTCCACACTTTTTATAACCCCATTAATTTATTCCATCCCAAGTTATAACCCATTTCCATCCATACACAAACATAAAAAAGAAATAAATTGAAGAAATTTGGTTTTGAAAATTCTTAGATTTAGTTTTGGTTGATAGATATTTAAAATTACAAATCAGTTCTGAAAGGAATTGATCAACATTATGGAGAATAGTTACTTTAAAGTGTGTATGATTACTACTTCGAGTCCACTATGTTCATTCCTATTTCATAATATAAGTGATTTTATATAATATGTTGATATCTATTTTATGAGATGTTTTATTATATAACTGGTTGAGAAAATCTATTTGGAAAGAACTTAGCTAGATATTATTTGTAGGGTGTTTAAGGAAGTTAACATTTCATCTTTCCAGCATGCAACAAATAAAATATATGTTAAACATTGCATTTTGCAAAAGAGGCAAGTGGGTTCCATCGACATTCATCTCACATTTACTATGAGGGATATTTTAACATGGCACATTGAATAGGATTAACACGACACTTTAATACTATTTCAAAATATAAGGTCTCTTCTAACATGGACCTTTATTGCTTATTAAAGACACCTAATAAGACATCAGTGCTTCTCATTGTGAAAATTTATAATGTCTTTTCATCCAAATAAGCATTTTTGTTTGGTAATCTTTATTGGTTGCTTACGGAATCCATGGAAAGTTGAGGTAAGGAAATAGAAATGTGTCATAGATATAAATCACACAACAACATGAATTTAGAAAAATATTTGGTTTGATATAAAAAATAGAATTTAATGGAATGTTAATGAAAAACTTCAAGGATTCCATCCACATACTAGTAAATGTAGAGTCAGATGTTAATGAAACCATGTTGATGTTTTGGGTAACATTTCATCCCTCTAGCATGTCAATGCTATAATCTATGTGAAATGTTGCATTCTACAAAAGAGGCATTTAGGTTTCATGACATTTATGAGAGTGATTTTAACAAGGCATGTTGAGCATGTTGTCGATGGTGCATATGGTGGTATTAATATGTTAGATTAATGTAAATAAAGGTTGACATGCATCTTCTAGCATGGCCCTTGTTTGCATATTAATGACATGAATTTCATCCAACATGGCCATTGAATTCAAAAAATTATTTCTCTGATACAAAAATAATAAAGTTTACTAGTATGTGAATAAAAACCTTCAAGGCCTCCATCTACATACCAGTAAATGTGAATATGAAATTGAGAAACGACATTTTTACTCATACAAAACTACTAATCAATATAAAACACTATATCTTACATGTGAATACGAAATGAAAAAATTAAAAAAATGGTAAGTTGATTAATAACATACAAGACTAATAACAACAACATATGCAAAAAAATGGGCTTACATGGAACTTGATCTTTGATCAAATGGGTGCCACTTAGTCAAAAGATGTTGTGTGTTTGAGTGTGATGTTGCTTCTCCATTTCCCAAGTTTTATTTTACACTATGTTTGTGGCCCATAACCCATAAGGTTGTTGCATGATTTAGATGGCGTGTTGCAGGGGAGGTTAATTCAATGATCGAATTGATTTGGCTAATTCTCCCTTTGTTTCTTTTTTTCTTTCCTATGGTTGCTTACCATTAGTTTACTATAATTTCCATCTCCTTTACCATCTACTTCAATGGTATGCGTAAGATGACATGTTATTCATTATTATATGATTGAATGACATTTTAGGCTAGTAGATTGGGGTAGGATGATTCATGTCTATCATTAGTTATACCTGCTTTTTCACATAATTACCCAATCCTCATAGTGACCAATGGATCTACCAAGGTCATGAAGAATAGGAAACATGTCATGCAATAAGATGATCCTTATACAATTCTTTCATATAGTTTCCATGGGAAGACCTATGTACTTAAACTGTTAGCCCAAGCTCAAGCTTGTTAGGTTAGGTTTTCTAGGGCCTTGATGTCTAAAATTCTTAGTCTTGCCCACTTGATTAGAGTGTCTTTTCCAAAATAAGGATGTTCACATCACCTTTTTGACTTTTAACCTCCCTATTTTCACACTTATCATTCCAAATATCCCCTTGATGGATATTGTTGCTAGCTGACCAATTCCCTCTATTTTATATCCCTTTTCCTATCTCGTTGCTTCGTTATTCCTTATTCACTCATATTTTTGAAGTCATAGCAGGGAAGCTTCTAGGGCATATAGTTTCCAAGGAATGTATTATAATTGACCTTGAAAGGGTCAAAATAATCCAACAATTATATCTTCCTACCAATAAACCTGGGATGTAATTATTTTTTGATAGAGTGAACTTTCTGAGAAGGTATGTGCCTAATTTTGCTAAACCCAACGGGCACATCGCTTAAATGATGTGAGAGGGAAATGATTTTAAATGGAGTGATAAAGAAAAGAAAGCCTTTGGTAAATTAAAAAATGCATTGTCAATGCCCTTGCATTGATATGTATATATTTTTTGAAAGGATTTCATTATATACTAGTATTCCTTAGAGCACACATTGTCAGCTATCCTAGTTCAAAAAAGTGAGCAGGGTGTTGAATCTCCAATCGCGTTCATGAGCTGTGGGTTGAAATATGATGAGATCAAATATTATTTGATTGAAAAACATGTGTATGTCATAGCTAAGTTTGTGAAACACTTCAGATTTTACATTTGAACTCTCACATAGTGGTGATGGTTCCAAACTCAATTTTCAAATCCATTTTGACACAAGAACTTGGTTTAGTATGAGGAAGATGGATCACTAAGGTGTAATAATATGAATTAGACATCAAACCCACTAAGCTAGTCAGAGAACAAGGCCTTTGTCAATTGATAATAGAAAGAGCCAGAGAGAATACAAGGAAGAATACATCAACAAAGGGAAGACATAAGAATTGCCATTAGTAGTTTTCATTGACTCCATTGACGAGTACTATTTCATTATTGCATATTTTTTAATCTTAGAGAGTGTCTTACTCACCTCAATGCAAAACAAAAAGGAACAATCAAACTTAGGGTTATCAAAGTATGAACAATCATCAATGTGTAATGGAAAGGGAATTTATATCATATATTGTAGTTGCACACACCTTGATACACGTATAGTAAATATGGAATCACACACAAAGCATATGCACTATAATTATTAAAATTTAAAAACCGTTTTTTTATTTTATATTTATATATATATTTATATATCATATTTTGAATTTCACCTATAAAATCATTATTTTTCAAGGTTTTATATGTAATTTTTTTCTTTCTTTTTTCTATACATTGTTATTTATCTATTCCCTTTCTTTGACTATCTTGTCTATTGCACCTTTGAGGGTAAATTGTTAGTATTTTTTAAAAAAATTAAACAAAAGAAGAAAGGAAGAAAATGAGGATAGGGAAATATTTCAATGTTAATATTGTACAGATTGGGCGAGTCATCCACATGGTTGTTGCAGGCCATTTAGTCAGAAGGTGCTACGTCAAATTATGTTTATGGCAGACAATTCAAATGGTTGTCGCAGGCCGCTTAGTCAAAAGATGCTGCAGGCTGAGTGTTTGAGTGTGACGATGCTTCACCATTTCCCAAGTTATATTTTAAAATATGTTTATGGCTCACAACCCACATGGTTGTTACAGGCTTTAGATGTCGTGTTGCAGTGGAGGTTGATTCAATGACTCATTCTATTTCTCTGTTTTTTTTTCCTCTTTCCTACGGATGCAGGGTAGGGTTGAGATGAGGTTGCTTCTACGACTCTAATCCTCGTCTCTTTATTTTAAATTTCACTTAAAAAGGGGGAAAGAGGAAGACAACGAGGATATACATATATATTTCAATGTTAATATTGTACTGAATGATTGGGGTGATTTGTTATTTTGTTTTGTGAGTTACAGTTGCCATAATATTGTAAAGAGTTTTATCGCATTGTTATCATCACAAGTTGTTTATGGAGGACAGTCAGCAGAATAGACCATGAAGTGAATGCTTATAGAATATACATGTTTTTGGATTCAAAGATGCTGCGTATTTCAGTGTGACGATGCTTCGCCCTTTCCCAAGTTTTCGTTTAGAATACGTTTATGGCACACAACTCATCTCCTGATTATAATTTCCATCTCCTTCGCCATTTCTGCAGAGGATGACATTTAATTCATTATAGTACGTTCAAGTGAAACTATTCTTACTTGGCATTATTAAGGCAAACTAAAAAAATATTTCAATTTTTCCGCGCGTCTTCGTGCCAAAATAATATTTTAGGGTGATGAGATATTTTACTTCAATGAAACAGTTCAAAATATGTCATGTTTGCAGGCGTGAGGTGAGGTGAGGTGAGGTTGCTCATCTCTTGATTATAATTGCCATCTCCTTCGCCATTTCTACAGAGGATGACGTTTTACTCATCATAGAACGTTAAATTCAAACGTTTCTTACTGTGCATTATTAAGGCAAACTTAAAAATATTTGAATGTTTCAGCGCGTAACATTTTTATTTCATTGTAGGGAGATAGATTTTACTTTAATGAAACACTGTGGTTATGGTTAGTATAATTGAACAATATTCTCACGCAAGTAATTTTCTCGGTCATCACTAAAATATTGTTTATCATTTTCATTCATGTATTTTTAAATGAAATGTATGTATGTAATCCTTTTCATTCTAAATTATTTTTTCATTATTTTTATTAGTAGATATTTAAAAATGGTTTCAAGTAGTGAAATTACATATTTTTTAGTATGTTTATTTATTTATCAATTATTAGTTCCAATAAAATTTTTGTTGAGTATTTTTTAAGTTTAATTGTGTCCCCTCTTCTTTTTTTATCTCTTTATTTTTTTATTTTGTTATTTTGTTTTTTTCGCTTTGTTTGGAGCACCCTCAATGTTCTCGTGTCCATTCAACACTTGTTTTCTTTATTTTTAGTCTCCATCACGTTAAGGTGCACCTGTGTTTTTCGTTGTATATTTTTCATTTTTTATTTGTTTGACGTCTATTTCATGCGCCAATAGTATTCTAATTTGAATTCAATGACCTATAAATACATGCAAGCATTGTAGTTTATTTTGACTAAATCCTTGGCATTATGATATTCACTAGAAAGTTTAGTAGCAAATTCATTATAACATTCATAGGAATCCTGATAAGCACTCATACGTATTCTAGAGACATCAATCAATCATTAGAGTAACGATTATTTCTAAATCTAGCATTCCCATGAATTGCTTTTGGTGCATGACCTCGGGTTTTATCTATCTCTATGATTATTTCTAATTATATAAAATTACTACATACTTTTATTGAGGGGTTTCTACCATGTGGGGATTTCATAGTTAGAAAATGTTATAACTTTGATTACAATCAATATAAGGTCCTAAAGCTCACTTTTCTTTATTTAAGTTTTATATATGCTACCATTATAAAGAAAGAAGAATAAAATCTATTTGTCAAGTGACACGGGATTTACTATGTAAATTAGAGCAAGGAAATAAGAGATTGAATCCAAGCGATCACTGTCTTCAACCTTTTCAAACCCTATAAGAATCCATCAAGAGTGCCCATAATGCTTTGTACTTGTATTAAGTGTCCCCAGGTTCTATAAAGTTATCTCACCCACATTTAGATTTTTCTGGGGTCGGATTCAATTCCGGGTTCCTTTCCATTTCAAATGGTTTGAATCCGATTATGATCTATTCAAGTTGCATCTTAAATCCCTATGTGTTTTCCCCAATACTAATTTAAAACTAGCATACATATCTTGGATAAATCTATGTAAAATATACCAATAGATATCATTCTCAACATATTCATAATTCAATATTTATTTATTAATTATCATGAGTTGATATTTTTATGATAATTTATTTTTCAAATTTTATTATTATGATTATTTATAAATATACTACAATAATATATAAAAAATATTATCTATTTATTTATTATGATGTGATATTATTTATTTTTGATAATTTATTTTTACAATTTTATTTTTATTATTATTTATAAATATGATATGGTAAAATCCATATATTACTTATAAATTAGTTGTGATTATCTATATATTATTTATTTATTGATTATCATGTGTTGATTTTTTAATGATAATACATTACTTATAAATTAATTATAATTATCTATTGTAAATGATGTGGTAAAATATATTATAAATGATATATATATATATATATATATATATATATATATATATATATATATATATATATATATATATATATATATATATATGCCATAAAATCCATATATATTACTTTGATATGATTGTGTGTGTGTGTGTGTGTCGGATAAATATTTTTATAATTTTACTATTATGATTATTTATAGATATGATGTAGCAAAATCTATATATTACCTAAAAACTGATTATTTTTACAACTACAATTTCAAATCTATAGATTACATATAAATTAATTATGATTATGTGTATATTATCTATTTATTTGTTATGATGTTATATCTTTTACTTAGAAATCATTTCCACACTAAAAGTAATAAGGGAAGTTGTACAAGAAAATGTTTACTTCTCTTTTTACTCTTCTTTAATTTTGTTTTTTTTGTTTGAATTTATTTATATTTATATGGTTTTTTATATTTTTAAACTGTTATGTTTGTTGTTTTATTTCTTATTTAATCATATCGGTTTTGATATAATAAAATAATTTTATTTTTTTATTTTATAATGTCATCTTTCAAATAATTAAATGTTAACATTCTCATGCCACACCTATTGGTGTAACTAGATTTATTGTATTTATAAATTAATTGCATACCTACTTAACTATTTTGTATTTATTGGTGTAGTTTTTTTAATGAAATTTATTTATTCAATTAAAAATATATATTAATCCTTGCCTATCGGGACCTAATATAATTAGTCATTCCATATTTCTATGCTTATAATTCATTTAGACCCAATCAAAATACAAGTTTTTCCCTCATTAATAATAAATTTTCCATTTTTTAAAAGTAATTCTTAAAAAAAATCTAATATACCAAAACTGTATATTGTAATAGTTTATAATTTAAATACAATTGTCATTTAAATTGGCGTACATGTGTACTATTAAACTCAGTTGTGTGTGTGTGTGTGGGTTGGAAAGGTTTCATTTTTAAATGCAAGTGAGTGTTGAGGGGTGAAAGAATAGTTATGAAAAAGAAACTATGTAATTGTTTATTATTGAGGTTGTTGAGAGAGTTTCCATTTGTTGTAAATGTTGTGGTAGAGGTTTTGTACCAAGTCTTGTTTCTTCCTCTTTTATGAGATGTACATATTTAATAATGTTCTTGCATAGTGGTCAAAGAAAAATTTAAGGGAGATATGCATGCCATACAAATAAAACACTCAGATTGATATTGCATTGAAGGCCAAGCCTTGATGATCGATGTTTCCAATATCAATCGATGCCTTATTAAGATTCATTCCTTGTATTTTATATATGGTTAGAACCCATGCCATTTTTAAGGGTATATGGTGATGATTACCCCTTATAATACATGGAATTTGCATAGTTTTTGGATTCTTAACATCTCATTGTGGACCAAATTATTTTTTGAAGGTAGCAACCACATACATGGGTATGGCAGGTGGTTTTGAATCTGGCTTATAGACAATGTGAATAATTTATCTGACAACCCCATCAACTAAATATAGATTTAACCCATAAATTGGATGCCAACATAATAATTTGTCATTTGCATAGTAGTAGTGTTGATCCCAATTGAGTGTCCTTATGGTTAGGTGTGACTCGATATTTTTTATTTCTACTTCGTATATTCCAATTAGAGTGTTTAAAATTTTTAGCATGTGCTTGTTATGCAATGTATCCAAGTTGTTAGTTGCATATAAATGTTTTCAGATTTTAAAGGCATGTAGTTCTTATATATGCATAAAGGATATTTTTCTTGACGTAATTCTAGTCAAACTTACATTTATCACGTGTTATTTGGTTAAAAGGCCATTATATGTACCAAAAACTAAGGATGAACATATTTTAGAAGTTTGTGAGTCTAAGAAATTTCATCAGTTCTATGAAAATGTGTGGAATTGACTAATCCCATATCACTTTTATCTACTATGGATACACATGAGTGTATGTGTGGTCAATGGTGTAGCCCAAGTATAATATTTACATAGAACCAAAATTATTATTCATTAAGTTGTCCTAAAACTTATGTTTCTGCAAGGTGTCTAAGACATGCAATATGTATTCCACATGCTCCTCTCAAGTCTTGTTGAATACTAGAATGTCATCTAAGTAGATGATAATGAAAGAGTTGAGGAAAGATCTGAGTAGATCAAACACATGAATGTTTATGTTACATTGGTGAAGCTAAAAGGAATAACCAACCATTCATATAATCCTTCCCATATCAACAAGTTTGACTTTCATACATCTTTAGGATGGATTAGTTTATATGTTTACACATCCTTTTCATTCATTTGGTTTTGGATTCACATGACAATAGGATTAAAATTTGAATTCAATTATGTATAAATATGTGCATTCATTTTAGTTCATTTTTAATGGATGTGGCACTAGGATATTCACTATAAATTTCAATAAAATATTCATTATAACATTCACAAGAATCATGAAAAGTACTCATAAAACTTTTAGAGAGATCAAGTAATTATTATAATAAATATAATTTCCAAACCTAGCATTCCTAGAAGTGCACCTTTGGTGCATGGATCAAGATTTTATTTGTCTCTATAATTATTTTCATTTACAAAAATAAATCTTTTTTGATGTATTTTTACAGACTAGTTTCCACCACTTATGGGTCTCATAGTTAGACAATGTTTTAGCCTTGTTAACCATCAACATTTGGTCCTAATGCTCACTTTTTTCCATTTAAGTTTTATTTATCACTACCATTTTATAGGAATGAGAATAAATCCTATTTTACAAGTGATTTAGGTCATGGTGTGTTGATTAGAATAAAGGAAAATGACATCAGATCTAGGAGATCATAGTCATTGACATTTTTAGACCTTGTATACATCCATTGAGAGTGCCCATGATGTTCTATTCTTATCTTAGGCTCCCTACACACTATTTAAAGTTTTCTTGACCATTTTCATATTTCTTGGTGATGTCACATTACATTATGGGTGTTTGAAATTTGTTTTATAGTTTTCATCTTATTAGATAGTTTCAACCTATGTTTTGCATAGCCCACATTTTTGGTATAAAAGGTATTATAATATTGATTTGAGGTTTCATGTTGATGTGCCTATAAATATTCACACATGCATTATATTAATTTATAATTTAAATTTATGTTATTGTATTGAAAAATAGTTGAGTTAACATAATCAGGAAAAATGTTGCCATTTTGGGTTTTCCCCTTAAGGGTTTCTTAGGTGAAATATTGTGTATTATGTAACATTTTGTGTATGAAATTTCTCCTAAACTATTTAACTTAAAGATTATGTTAATATTTATGATCTTGTATTAGTTTATCAGATGATTTATCTTTAATGGATGTGTGTTTCCTATTCATATTTATACGTCATTCACATAATTATGATCTATTCAAGATACGCCTTGAATCCCTATGTGTTTTTCCCACTTATAAATTTAAAATTAACTAAGTTATTATTTTATTTATTGTATTTACAAATTAATTGTGTAATTAATTAAGTGCAATAAATTTATTGGTGTCATATTTATTGAAATCTATTTATTGCATAAAAACATATTATTTCCTTAGTAGAATTTATGCATTTAATCATACCATATTTCAATTACTTTTAGTTCACTTGGGCCAAATCAAAAGACTATTTTTCCCTTCAGTTGAAAAAGTTTTCAAAATTATATGCAATTCTTGTGGAAAAACAATAACATCTAATATACCCATTTTTATACTATAATAATTTAGTTTTTACATACACTTGTCATTTAGACCAGTGTAAATTTGTAATGTTAAACTTGGTTGTGTGTGTTCTTATAAAATGTCTAGCATGTAACCATTGACGAATATTTTAGTATCAAGATTAATCCATTAACAACATGCATTTATTTATAATATTCACTTGTGAATCCTCTTTTTATGCCAAAATAAACCATCCATTTCTCTCAAATCTTTGTTTACTTTTATATTTCCTAGAAAAACATTCTTCACTACTAAATTCTCATCAAGAATTCCATTAAAAATAACTGTGCGAAAGATTTTTAAAAAAAAAGAGGTTAAGAAGCTAGTAAAATGTGTTATAAACTATATATGATAAGATATTTTTTCTATGGTAAAAAGCATAAACTCAAAAACACTAGGCATATTTGAAGATGTTGAAAATGCATTGAATAGAGGTGGCATAAACACACCTCTTATTTAGAAAATAATTCATGTTTTCTTGGGTCATACAAAAAAGGTGTATTTTTTATTTTCATAAGCATGTGATTTGTTATCATACTTCCTTTATAGATTGCTTTTTTATTAGGGCCTATCCACAAATCTTCTAAGAAATGAGACACTCTTTCTTTCTTCTATTAAGAACCCATTCATTTTTGTATGATAGTCTAGTATATTAGGGTTGGAAGACTCATGTCTATCATTAGTTCTACAATATTTTTGATGTAAAGACCCAATCCTCATAATGAGAACACATCGTGTGACAATAGGATCCTTCCATAATTCTTGCATATAGCTCTCATGGGATGGATCATATACTACACTTATTTTCCAAAGATAATGCTTATTAGGTGAGGTTTTCTAGGTCCTTGATGTCTAAAAATCTTTGTCTTGCCCACTAGATTAAAGTATATTCACTCCAATTAGGATTTTCACTTTACCCTTGTGGCTCTTTACCTCCATATTTTCATAATCATCGTTCAAAATATCTCCTTTGTAGATATTGCTTCTAGTTGACCACCTCCCTCTAATTTATATCTTTGTATTTATCTTTTTCTTTCATTATTCATTATTCACTAATATTTTTGCAGTCACATAAGAGAATATTCTAGGGTATATATTTTCCAATGAAGGTAAAAAATTTCACCTTGAAAGGTTCAAATAAATCTAATAATTGTCTCTTCCTATCACTTTAAGATGATAATTATGGACTATATAGCACCTCAATCTTGTGAGCTTCACAAACTTAGACCTTGGTTTTTCCTCTCAATTGAAGACCTTCCTTACTTTTGCAAGTCTCACATCTACTTTATCTTTTCCCCCTTAGTCTATATCTTGGCTTAACTAGTGTTATATTGATGAACCAAGCCTTTTATCTTGCCTAGAATGCTTAAAATGTACTTATCTTATGCCTCTACAAAATGAAAGATTTTACCTATTTTTATGCTCCTTGAACACTACCATCTGAGATAAATGCCTATGTTGACTAAGTCCCATGATTTGATGCAAGTGTTTAGAGCTCAAAAATTCGTCCATTTTACAAATAAAATGTATCCTAATGGTTGGCTTAAGTGATTTAATGTGAGTTATTAATCCAAAGGTATTTATATAAATAAATATCAACCCTCATTCATTACACACCTAGTAATAACTATAAATTTATTATCGATTCAATAATCAACTTACAAAAGGCATTCAATTAAGAATTTGAGTGAGAAAAGATTCCTTAGTTCTCAAAAAAAATTGGCACTATGAAGGGCCTTAGCATCGCAACCCTATATCTATCCTATCCTTTTGCTCTTATTATTGAAAAATTGGGATGCCTCTTTTAGAAACTTATCCACCATGACTTATCAGGGACCCTATAATTGAAATGGTTATGCCTAGTTTGGCATATATGAAAAAATTGTACCTTCAAATATGAGATGTTTAGTTCATGTCATATGCTAGCTAATTCCTTGCACCATTGCATGATCTCACATTCCTTTTCATCTAATAAAATAGTGGTTACCCCCTTTTATCAGTTATTATAATTCCTTGAATCTAATTCGATAAAGTGTTTGGATTCATGACCCACTATTGCACTTCAATGTTTGTCAAGTAACCATTATTCTCTACATCTCACATTTCAATTTCAATATCATATGTTATCTACTCTCTATGGAAGGAAACTTTTTTAATGGTAGTTATATTTCCACTCAATTTCACATTCACTTACTTCTTTGACTAGTTAGCAAGGGGTTAGTCCTCAACAACTTCCTTATCTAGCTCATTGATAATGGGTTTCTTTTTAATCACTTATTTATCTTGAGAGTTGGTAGTGGGTTGATCCTAATTAACTTTTTCATCAACAACATCAATAAATTTCACCCATCTATTCTGCATTATTATATGTGACCTTTGTCTAGCAAAATGTGTCTTCTTTTTTCCATTCCTCATGTTGAACTATAATAATCAACAAAATATATAATTAAATTGGAATATGTGGAGTTCATGGAGCATTGTATTGTTCATAACTCTTATTTTGTTGTATGGTAATATATTTTGAAATATCGTATTGTTTTAATAGTTAAAAATGAGTGTCAATACAATATTATCGCATGTTTAATCAAGTATATGTATTTTATTGCAAATATTTTATGATTATTTCAATAAGTTAACTATTTTAATAAAGTATAATTTAAAAATCTATTTACACTTAAATATAGTAGTATTAATTTAAAGTATTTTAATAATGTAGTGTTTCAAACTCTATCTACAATCACTTACAACTTTTTATAATTCTATTTACAATGTCAAAAGTTGGTCATACATATAAATAACATGTATTTGGATATAGAAATTATAGTATAATGATGGAAAGAAAGATTTAAATACTCTAAATTGAGCCCTGAATCAACTATAATAGTGTTAATCTAATTAAAGGTCATTATTATTATGATTCATAGGGATGAGAAATAATGAATATGATGTATTCTTATTTGGCTTAAAGCTTTGTTGATATATTTATTGATGATAACATGTTTTAGGTCTAACTTGTGTTCTCAATATCCTATATGTTAAAAGCACATCCATTGGGGGGGTTGAATAAGTGGGATCTTAAAAATTTCTTCTAATTCCTCACTTTATTAGTTAAGCATCAATACATAATCCATAGAGTGATCAAACCAAAACATAAAACATAAATACATAACACATGATATAGGTAGGAAACCCTTAAAGGGAAGAAAATCCATAGTGATCACTGCATGGACTACATGTCCTAAATCAGATATGTAATGAGTCAACAAATATTTTTGACCAGACCATCAACTCAGCTTGAGGAAACAACCCCAAATAGTCAAACACCAACTTGACAAAAAGATTCAACAAGCACCCACTTGTTAAGAAGCACTAATTCCTTAATTTGTAGACATAAATATACAAGAGGATTCAACCCCCTTATCAAAGATCCAACTCAATGACTTCAGATCATCCACCTTTCTCAGTTGCTTATATCAACAAATGATGATACAATATTGCTCTCTCTTTTCTTATCAACATCACATTTACTTTTCTACATTTCTATTTATCAATCAAATAGATATATTAGGCTCTCTTTCCTCTTTGCTCTTTATTATCAAAGATTCTGACCTCTCTTCCTTCTCTACTCATCTCTTTTAGTAGATTATGTATGAATCATTTGATGATTTCATATTCACTCCTCTCTAGCCATCCCTTCCTCAATGGGCCTTTGCTCTACTCTATAGTGAATAATATTAATCTATTTTTTTCCTTAAAAAGGATAATTTGCTATTGCCTATATACAAGATAGTACTCAACAACCTATTGAAGGTCATCCAAACATAACTTTATAGTTGGATACATAATGATTTATTGTCTTTTGTAAATAAAATTACAATTAGATCATATAAAAGCTCAGTCACATAGGTCAACCTAAGTGAAATGAAGTTGGGATAAACCTAGCAATCATTAGATACATTTAGTCTCAGCCTAATGAATCCTATAATGGTCATGATATAATTTGTAGCATCTCTAAATTAGTATTTAGAACCCCTAATTTAATCCATCGCAAGTTTGATGCAATCCATAGCAAACCTGATGCAATCTAGAGAAAACTTGATGTAATGTGTAACAAACTTGATGTAATATATAACAAACTTGATGCAAACCATAACATGTCTAATACAATTCGTAACATGTCTAATGTAGTCCATAAAAAACATAATGTAATCCATAAAAAAATTTATTAAGTTTGTATCAAACCTAATGCAGTCCATACCATGTCTGATGTAATCCGTAGCATGTCTGATGTAGTTTTTAACAAACCCAATATAGTTTGTAGCTATTTGCATAAATTCCTTAGTATCAACGACCATATTCTGTACTAAATAGCAAAACACTTTGACATTAATGATAATATATCAACAAACCCTTGCTTTATCATTGATGCCAAACCCTTACAAGATGATGGCCTGAGTATATTTTATCATTCAATAAACATACCTTTGCACCAAAATATGACCTCAGTTTACTCTATCAGCTATCTCTATTTTTTCACTATTTCTCCCTAAAAATAGTTAGACTACCAATTCTCCCCCCAGCTTACAAATTCTCCCCCTTTTACATTAACAAAAAAGGGTTGAATAAATTAAAGTCTATTTGATCCCAAATAAAGTGCTACTTCTTCAGAACTGATAATATCCATCTTCATTTTCCTAATGATAATTCCATAAACTTCTCCTTGGAAAATTACAAGATATTGTTAACCACCACTTGAACATCTTTTGACTATCATAGACTCTTGACTTTTGATCTTTGGAGATAAAAGATACCCAAAATTTAGTTCCCCCTGAGTCCATGCCTTTCTTAGTGCTGATAGAAGAAGGAATTACTCCCAATTCTTGCCTTAAAAAATCAAATGTTTCCCTTGGAAGAGGTTTTGAAAAAATGTTTGCAACTTGTTATTTTGTGGTTACATACTCTAGTTTGATAATCTAATCAACTACCTTCTCCCTTAGAAAATGATACTTGATTAGAATATCCTTAGTCCTAAAATGCATGAATAGATTCTTAGAGATGTTAATGGCACTAGTATTGTTACAAGATATAGAAATTGGACTGTCATTGTTAATCTTAAACTCACTCAAAGTCTGTTTCATCCATAAAACCTATGTGCAACATGATGCTGCTACTATGTACTCATCTTTAGTTATGGACAAGGAAACTGATGGTTTTCTTACTCAATCATGACACAAGACTCTTTCTAAGAGTAAATGCACCATGACTTGTGCTCTTTATGTCATCAACGATACCTTCCTAATATGCATCAATATATGTTGTTAAAGTGAAATCCTTACCTTTTGATTACCATAAACCAAAGTCCATATCACCTTTGAGATATTTGAATATCTTCTTGACTACTTGTAAGTGTGTCTCTTTTGGTTTTTCCTAAAATATAGCCACTGGACCTACTACATGTATGATATTAGATCTTGATGTAGTAGTATACATAGACTTCCACTCATAGATCTATAAAAGGTCTGATTGACTTATGATTACTTATCTTCTTGACTCAACTTACAACTTATCATTAGAGTACTATCTAGTTTACAGTCTTCCATATCAAAATTATTCAATGTTTCCTTAATTTACTTAGCTTTAGATATGAAGATTCCATTATCTAACTAAACTACTTGAAATCTAGTAAAAAAAATGATAATTCCCCTAACATAGACATCTCAAATTCTTATTGCATTACTTATGCAAACTCCTTAGAAATCTTGTCATAGTCACTACCAAATATAATATCATAAATATACACAACTATGATTAATTGATGCTCACCTTCTATTGTGATGTAAAGGTTATTATCAGCAACACCTCTCTTGAAACCTTGATCAAGCAAGTATCTATCAAGTCTTGCGTACCATGTTTTAAGGGCTTGTTTTAGCCCATTTAATATTTATTTGAGTCTACAGACATAGTCCTGATTTATTGACAAATAGAAACCTTGAGTTTTATTTATATACACTTTTTCTAAATTTCCATTGAGAAATGTATACTTTACATCCATCTGATATATCTTGAAATTCTTGAAACCAACATATACCAAAAATATTCTTATGGATTCTAGTCTTGTCGTAGGTGTAAAATTTTATTCAAAGTCAACACCTTCTACTTGAGGATAGCCTTTACATGCTATCCTTTCTTTGTTTCTCAGGACCTAACCATCTTCATTCAATTTTTTATGAAACACCCATTTGGATCCAATGACATTTTTATCCTTAGGTTTGGGAAAATGTTCCTACATCTCATTTTTATCAATATGATTGAGCTCTTTATCTATACAATTCACCCAATGCTTATCACTTTTATATTCTAAAAACGTTTTCAGTTCTATCTTTGAAAACATAGAGAAGTTTAGATTTTTTGACGTATTCATAAACCTTCTCCTAGTTTGCACTCCATCATTAAGATCAATGATGATTTTACTTTCTGTATTATTTTTTTAAACAAATATGCAAGGTAGCCTTGTATCTTCTTAGTCTTATTCTTCTTGACATTATTTTTCTACTTCTTATTCTTTTGATTTTTATTCCTCCTTCAGGTCAAGATCCTCTACATAAATTCTTGGTTGTATGCTCACTTTCTTAGATCTAGTTTCATCCATTCCCACATGTGTAGTCTCCAAAATATTATATAGTCTCTTATTATAGCATATATATAGAACCAACTGAACAATATCCAAGGAATATGCCTTCATCAAAGCTTGAATCAAATTTTCCTAGATCCTGTTCATCTCTTTTAATAAAACACATGCTTCCCAACACTCTAAAGTGTTCAACTAAAGCTGGTCTACCTTTACATAGTTTATATGGGGTCTTATTATTATGTATTCTAATTTGGCCTTTGTTTGGAATGTGTACTATTTTATTTACAACCTCTCTCCAAAATCTATACGACAATTTGGACTCATTTAACATAGTCTTGGCCATTTCCTAAAAAATCATGTTCTTCCTTTCTACCATATCATTTTGTTGTGGTGTCCTTACCACTAAAAATTTTCTCTTGATTCCATATTCCATACAAAAATCATCAAACCCATTTGACTAGAATTATCCTCCTCTATCAAATCTTAGACGCTTTATTTTTAAGTCCATCTCATTCTCAACTAGAACCTTGAATGCCTTGAACTTATCTAGAGCCTCTTATTTCTCCTTCAATAAAGTAAACCATGTCATTATAGTGTAATCATCAATAAGAATCATGAAGTAAATTTCACCTTGAATACTTTGAGTTCTAGTTAGACCACACAAATCTGTATGAATCAACTCTAAAGGTTTTATAGATGAATATTCTTTTGCATTGAACCTTCTTCTTGTCTATTTTCTATGTTGGCATGCCTTACATAGGGTGTTTAAAAGCTCAGTGATCTTAGGCATGTTTCTAATTGATTTATTAATAGTTATTTTTACTAAGTTTTCAAAGTTTATGTGTCTCATTCTTCTTTACCAAATCCATCTCTCATCCCCTTGACTTATTAAACACCTATCCTTCTTGATCTCATTCAAAATATACAAATTATTTTCAGCCCTATTGGTATTTACTACCAATCTTCCTACACTTGATTTTATTATATCACATTATTTAGCATGAAATGTTAGAGTATATCCTTAATTGCAAATTTGACTAATACTCAAGAAATTATACTTCAGTCCTTTTACATATATCACATTCTCAATTTTAGTTTTCCTATTATCAATATTTGGTATTCCATTGCCAAGAATATTAGTTGTTCTATTGTCTCCAAAATTGAATATACCTTTAATAGTCTTCTTAAAATATATAAATTTATGTTTGTCTCCTATCATATGGCCTGAACAACCATAGTCAATGTACTATTTCAAACTCTCATCTTGAATGTGAAAATCAGCTTATGCTAACATGGATTCTTCTTCCTTTGGACCATCATTTTCTTACTCATTTTTTAGTATTTTTCAAAGGTTATGACTTCTTATCAATTTGAGCATACACCTTCATATTTTGACTAGGAGGTTTTACATAACCCAATATATAGAATCTTACAATATGTCCAATTCTATTATAGTTGTAACAAATCACATTGCTTTTATTGATATTTCACCCTTAAAAAAATGAATTTGAGAATCTTTTTGTAAATCCATGACTATTCATATCACTTTTCCATGTATGATTGTTTATAGCATTTGATCTACAATCTACATCTCTATGTCCAAATTGATTATAATAAAAATAGTAGCCATAGAAGGATTTCATGTACCTTATTGCATTTAGTTTCTTGATAAGAAATGATCTCTGAAGGTATTTTAAAAGCACATTGACACTTTTGTAATTAATGAGAGGAGCAATAATTTTATTGACCTATCTTGACCTCTAACTATCATTCACAATGTCAGATTTCTTGAGAGCATCAACATATGTCTTTGGCTTAATGATATTCTACTCTTCCTTGGTACTCTTCTAGTCATCTATGTATCTAAAGCCTATTTTGATGAGAGGTAACCTTTGATTTCTCAATAGGTCATCAATAATTTGATTATTCCTTTCAAAATTTTGACAATTTGACTATGAACTATTCTAAATTTGACTTCAATGACCCTATTTCAGATTTTTACTCTTTGTACTTTCCTTCCTTAGACTTTAGAATTACATTTGCTTCTTCTAACTAAGTCTTGATATTGTTGATGACCTCCTCAAATTCCTTAGCACTCTTAGTTATATTGGTTTCTAAGATACATATCTATCTTCATGACTTCTGAATATAAAATTCAAGTTTTGGTTTTTCTTTCTTTGACTCTTCAATTCATTCAAAGCATTGATAAGATATGCCTCAATATCAACCTCAGCTTCTTATTCATCCAATTATTCATCATCCATGAAGACTTGTTATTTTGAACTATTCCCATTTTCAACTTCAATGACCATGAACATAGCTTCATCATTTCTATGGTCTAAATAATAGTCATCATTGTCTAAGATATCTTTATCACTAACTTTAGAAGAGATGATGTCTTCTTTAGAATGTAGAATCTTATTGAAGAAATTTTGGTTATAGTCACCTTGCTTGATTTTTTACTTGATCTTGTCATTCTTTTTAGACTTATTATTCTCTTCACCATTTATTAAAACATGATCATGTTTTTCCTCTTGAGGACACTTGGAATTAAAATGACCAATCCATCCATATTTGAAACATTTAAATGGTAGCTTTCCATTGTACCTACCTAAAGATTTTCTTATTTTCATCAAAAATAAGGCTTCGAGTTTATCTTCATCAATATCAATATCACTATCAACGTCAAACCTTTTGATTTGTGTTTTCTTTGTAACCTTGAAGGTTTCTTCCCTTTGGGAAGCTCTTCCATCATCAATTCTCATCTCATAGTTAGTAAGTATTCCATGAAGCTCATCCATTTGTAATTGGTTTAACTCTTTTACTTCTTAAAATGTGGACACATTTGATTCAAATCTTAGGGTCAAGGATCTTAGAACCTTTTGAACATTAATTGACTCATTAACCTTTTCTCCAAGACCTCTTATTATGTTGACTACTTCATCAAATTTAAAAAGATATACTATAATATTCTATTTTTCCTTCATATTGATACCTTCAAATTGTCTTCTATTGTTCTAAATATTTATCAATTTTACCTTATTTTCACCTTCATATATGAGTTGTAACTTGTCCCAAATTGCCTTAGTTGACTCACATTACATCACCTTGATAAACTTAGATTCTGCCAATCCACATAATATAACATTCATAGCCTTTGAATTTTTCTCACTTGTTTTCTTTCCTATAATGTTAGTTAGAGGAGTTTGAGGCATAGTATACTCATCTACAACTATCTGTCAAATGTTAAACCCAAGATCCATCAAATAGGTCTTAATCCTAATGCTTAATAAGACATAATTGGTTCTAGTGAACAAAGGGGGCTTATTTTTTGAAAAACCTTCTTGTACTTGATAACTACACATTGTGCTTCTTAGGATCTACCTTCTATCTATCAAGCCTAACCTAAAAGGACCTACTTTGATACCAATTATTGAAATCATAGCTATTAAGAGCAGGCATGAATTAGTGGGATATTAAAAATTTCTTATAATTATTTAGTTTGTTATTCAAGCATTAGTATAGAATCCATATAGAAATTAAATCATAACAAAGAACATAAAGACATAACACATGATATAGGTGGGAAACCATTAAAGGGAAGCAAACCCACAATGATCATTGCATGGACTACATGTCCTAAATCAATAATGCAATGAGTCACTAAATATTTTTGAGCATCAACTCAGCGTGAGCCACCAACCCAAAATATTCAAGAACCAACTTGACAAAAATATTTAGCAAGCACCCACATGCTAAAAGGAACCAACTCCTTGATTTTTAGACACCAATCTATAGGAGGATTCAACCCACTTTGCTAAGCTCTAACTTAGTTGCTTCAAATCATCCTCCTTTTTAAGTTGGTTCTATCAATAAAATATGGTACAATTATAATCTCTCTCTAATTATCAACCTCATATTTACTCTCCTAATTTTATGTTTATCCATCAAATAGACATATTAGGCACTATTTCTTCTTTGATTTTTATTTTCAAATACTCTAACCTCTCTGCCTTCTCTACTCATCTCTTTTATCAAATTCTGTATGAATCATTTGATGATTTCATATTCACACATCTTTGGCCATCCATTCCTCAATGGATCTCCACTCTACTCCTCAATGAATAACATTTATCTAATTTTTTACTTCAAAAGAAAAATTTGATGTTGCCTATATATAAGACAATACTCAATAATCTCTTGAAGTTTGGCCAAAAATAACTCTATAATCAAATACATAATGATTTATTCTCTTTTGAAAAATATAGTATGAATTTTGAGCTTATGGGATTAAAATATGCAATTTAATCACCCAAAATACCAAACTATCTAATTAAGATCTAGATCCATTAGAACCAAATGCAATAGATGAATTCACAATTCAAATTAACATTATAATCCTAAAGTTAAGTTCTCTAAACCAAGATTAAATATATCAAAATAATAATATTAGATAGATATTACCTTAGACTTATAATTTTGACATTATGAAGCATGATCATGGATATTGATGATAGATTCAAGGAATTAGATTGACATGGAGATGCCATTGATTCAATGCTTTAGCATGGAGGATTCATGGACTTGATAGATTTATTCCTCATTTTTTCTTCCATGGAAGAGGGTTTTTTAAAATATAATGTAAAGGGAAGGATTGATGGCTGAGATTCAAAGTTGGATTATGGAGATAAAGGGTTGGGGATTATCCAAGGAATTTAAAATCCCTTAGAAGCCTCTAGATTTAGAGGATTCTAGAGAGGAAGGGTGAGAATAGAGAGGATGCTAAAATCCTCTAATTCTATAATCCTCTTAGGGATTAATTAGGCTTAAATAGGGATTAGGTGGGTGATTAGGGGTTAGGTGTGTAGGAGAGCCTAGGAGTAGACTAGTGTAGATGTGTAGGTGGGTCATGGGAATTTAAAATTCTCAAATAATAGATAAGTGGGTATTAAGATAAGATAAGAGATGATTAAGGGAATTAATTGATTTATGGGGATGAATAAGGTTACTAAATGAATAAATATTAAGGGGGATATTAGAAAAATGATTATGAAGGGGGGATTTTAGGATGGGATTAGATGCGATAAATTAGATAAGTAGAATTAATGTTAATTAATAATATTAGTGACAATAAATGAAGAGAACAAATTTAGATTTATAAATTTTACCCCTCTTTGAAAGGGCATTGTAAGTGAACAAATTGGAAGGAGTAATGGTCTTTCAAAAAAAAAACATTTCATGGATGAATGTTAATACATGATATTAGTGGACATGATGCCCCCTCGAGGGGACATATAGGAAGGAAGGAGATGAATGACCACTCAAAATAATAAATGATGGGTAGGATGTGATGTAATATGTTAGATAGGAAATGAAGAAGATGAGTTCAACTTGAGTAGTGAGCTATAGAATGAGTATGCCCCTAGCAAGGAAATATACATAGGGAGTGAGAATTGACTATGTCATGATTATTGACACATCCCAAGGGTGAATCAATCATAACATGATGATGATAAGATAAATGGATGTAAGATTTTGAAATATCACAAGAAAGGATGCATGAAAGGGAGAGATATAGGTCAAGATGACACTAATTTGATGAGATTGATGAATATAGCTCAAAGTTACAGTCAAACAATATGATTGAGTGGCAAAAATATAAATGATTAGAATCAAATCAATGAGCCATAATGTGATGAATAATGATGATGCCACTATAAAGGATATATGTAAGGGAGTGATAGATGATAAATTGACCAAATTGTGATGAGGGATGATTAATGGAAGAAAATATGGATGTTGTGATTTGGCAAGCCCAAGTGATAGGTGTGGGTAATTGATGAAAAGATTAAGAAGATGATTGTGGAGATGATGATTGATCAATATACCAATTGATGAATGATTGATATTATAGATCAAATATTGTGTTGATGTAAGATGGAAGGATGATGAAGGATAATATAGATATGATAATAAATTATGATAAAGAGGAGAGAGTGGTTGAGCTATCCTTCAGCACTAAAAAGTGGCCAAGTATTATTACATAGTCTGAAAAGACCTCAAGCCAATGTAGTTATGACTAGATGATGATGATGATGATGATTATGGTTAGTGATTAGAGTATGATGTTAGTGATTAAAGGATAAAATATTGGATTTTAGTCAAATAGGTCAAGAAGATTAGATTAGTGATGGAAATAAGGTAATTAGATGATGAGATAAATGATGAGGGTGTAGAATATCAAGCCATCACAATGTCAAAAGGCTCACTATGGTCTAATCAATCCATTAAATATAGCACTTAATAGTATGCCCCATGATATAAATATGATCAAGTGGACATTGTGCCAATGTGCATGGGAAAATAGATAACTTTGAATCCTTGAGGCAATTCACAAGTATGATGATAGATTTTATGACCTCATATCATCCTCATTCATTTCCCAATAGATAAAAAGAGACACAAGACAAGACTAAAAGAAACATAGAAAAAATGATCAACAAGACAGTCATTTATATATGAGACAAAAGACATACAAACAAGTCAAATAATATAGAGCATCCAAATAACACACATAAGTATCTACATGAAATATTATAATGTCTTATCTAATAATGGGGTGTGTGATTGGGTGAGGTGATAGGACATATAGGATAGGTTTAGATGGACTAACGATGATGATTGGGATTAAGACGTAGGTTAAGGACAAGAATGTGAACATGGATTTTAAACTAGATGAGGGGTTTGGATGATGATTTTCATATGGGGGCATCATAAGGTCTTTGAATATTGATTTGGTTTAGAAATCAAACCTAAAAGTGGTCAAATGGGGATATGGTGATCTTATATTGAAAAGGATGTGAAGATTATGATGACCAAGGATTACCAAAGGACAAAACCTTGAAAGAGTCCAATCTAGCAAGAAGAGTAGGAAATGATGGGATAAAATACCTTTCACACTAGTAAAATAGTGATAGTATTGGTGTTAGGTATGAAGAGGCAATGATAAGGAAGTGATGGGGTCAAATACCTTTCATACTATAAAAATAGAGGTTGGATGGGTGATAGGTATGAAGAGGTAATGATAGAGAAGTGATGGGTGGTAGACTAAATTATTTGAAAAGGATGTGTATATCAATAATACCTAGTCAACAGGGATGATAATGAAGATATGTAGGGATGGGTGACCACTAGGATTTGGTTCCAAGATGAAATATAGTTTTCAAAGATGTTGCATGGGAAAATATGAGATGAATATTAGGTGTTCATTTGGGATAGTGATATGGAAAATGAGATATATGGGATGGGTATTAGATGTGGTTTAGGATGGTAAGATGAATTCTATGATGTGATGGAGATGGAGGTGACTCTATATTTAGGCAAAATAAAAGACACCATGGATGATTTTTGACTTCAATCTTTATGGTTTTTAGGTTTTTTGACATAGTTTAATTTTTAGGGATTTTTTGGATATGCATGTACACTATACAAATGGGATTACTAGCAAAGGGAATACCAAGTATAGTAACTAGTATATGGACATATGGAATTATGTATTGGTGATAAGAGGATGAGGATGATGTTGAAAAGGGGATGGGGATAGAGGAAAAATGGACTAGGAATTGCCAATGACCACATCATGAAGGAACCAGATGATTAGTTATCTAAGGGTTTATTGAAGGATATGCCAAGATGATTTAAGAACATGTCTCAAAACACCTTCCACTTCCTTACAAAGGTCAAGGAAAGGAAAGAATGTGATAATATATGGTTGGATGATATAAGGTTTATGAAGGATGAGATAGGTATGGATGGATAGAGGGATATGAAATTAATGTTATTGACAAGGGATGAATGTGATGGCTAAAAATGATGAATTTTACCCCTAAGTGTTAAGGTACAAATTGGATAATATATTATTTTACCATGATGATATAAATTATTTTTCATTGTGGTACTTGCCCAAGGCACCAAAATATTGGTTTTCACCATTGGACGAACATTTGTTTTCAATTTTCTTGTTTTTTTACCTTTTTAATGGCATCTTGATTTATTTGAAAGGGTCAGGATGAAGGATTGTCCATCTTGTTTGAATATTCAATCAACACATATTTTGTATATATATGATGCTATGATCATGTCCCTATTATTGGATGTATTAAAATCTTGGTGGCCTTTATTGACTCTTTATTTAACATCCTCCAAACATCTTAACCAGGTGTCTTTGTAACCCCTATGAGGGACAATGTTGCCTAGGGATGTAAGATATGGTTTGGATGGGAGTGTGTCATGATCATGGTTATGGGATATAGGATGGGAAGGAGGGTTATGATCATGATGAATGATAGGATAATATGGGGAATGAAAATGGGGTTTGATAGTTTCATACACCTTTGGATATGGTGGAAGGGATTATTTAAATTGGTGTCATGAGATTAAGGTATCAAATACCTTTTGACTTATTGATTATCTAACCTAAACATTAAGAGGATGGTCAGCCATATGATTATTACATTTTACACTATTTTTATTTATTGATGGGGTTTGACTTTGACTAGCCCCTAGCACCTAATTTTTGGCTTCACTAGATGAGATTGATATTTGAATATATATATTATGATTATTTTGACTTTGACATTCCCCTAGTGCCTTATTTTGGGATTCACTAGGAGAAGGCATTTCTTTATTAGGCTTATGATTTGACTTTTCTTGAATATGAATTATGGGATCAAATATAATTTTATCATGGTTTATGTCTTTTGGAATATGGTTTTAGACCTCCACATTTGTGGCACATGATGTTGAATGTAGAAGAGAATCTAAAAAAGCATGTTCCTATTCTTGCCCTTCATAGAGTGAGATATAGGGATTATGGAAGTGAGGTGGATGATTAATGTTGTGTGATGGATTAACTAGATAATGGGAATAATAATCCTCATAAAGGTCACTCATATCACTAGCCTCAACATTAGAGAAAGTGTCGTCAAGAATCTCAAAATGATCACTAAGACTAGATGTAGAATACATATCTGAGGTAAGATCATATCTTTTTTGACTATATTCAATAGATAAAGCTTGTAAAAACTTTTTTATGATTTCATAATCTTGATAAATAGATATGTATGGTGTTTGATTAATATTTTAATTGAAGGTATCTTCAAAAGGGTAGGCATAGTCATCATATACTACAATATCTAAGAGGGATCATGCTTCTAATGAGGAATCTAATTTAGATAGTAATGTTGAATATAACCTTGATGCAAATAACATTCATATTGATATTGATGCTAAATTTGATGTATAAGAGGAAAGGATACAATTAGAAGATTGATTGTCTACAAGTGACCTCTCAACATGGGGTTTTTTGAATGAGAGGGAGATGATGGAGGAATAATGGATTCGACAAAGATAGGCCCATGGAAGGATTCATGAGGACTAGGTTCATGAGGATTGAACTTGTGTTCGATGAAGAATTTATCAAAGATGGGAAGATCATAGATGATGGATGTTGGGTTTTGACTTTGGCTTGGAAGTGGAAAGTCTTGATCATGATTAGGAAGGGAATCTTGACATTCTTATTATTGTTCACCTAGGGATATTGACTTATCTAATTCATCCTCGATCACTATGTCACCATGGTTGATGAGGTATTAAAAATAATCTTGGAAATAATGACATTAATTAATGGTATTACCTTAGGTTTAGTGATATGCATAATATTGATTGGCTTTATACCCAAATGGCTTAGGCTTGGTAGGATCAATATGTTGTATGGGTGGATAGACCATCATGTTAGTAGTGACTAGTTTTTGGAAAAGGGATTTTAAGGACATAAGAAGGGGAGTATAAGGTATAACTTCACTTTGTGACTTATATGTGGAAGCATTGGACTTTAGATTAGATGGTTGTTTATGTGGCTGGGTGCATGGATTGGTAATGTATGGTGTGGCCAAGATTTGATTCCCTTTACTAGTGTAAGGAAGAGTAGATGATGGGTTATGACTAGTGGATGAAGGATTTTACTATAGATGGGTTTAGTCTAGGGGTAAGGTAAATTTAATGGGGTCAAGGCCTTCAAGAAATTGGATACTGAGTTTAAAGACCATAAGAATAATGCCTACATGTTTTCATTAAGATACTTATTAAAAAAGGAAATTTGTGAATTAGAAATGCCATGATAAGGTGAAATGGGATGAGATGGAGATGAGGGAGGTTTCTTAGAATGTGGATTTAGGATTATGGGGTTAAAATCATTGAGAAGGTAGGAAACCATCTTCAATATACATAAGAGGAACCCATCTTTATTATTTGAGATGTATTTATTGAGTAGGATGGCCATATTACTAAATGATGAGGTAAATTGTGATGAACTAGGGGATTATTGATGAGGAAGGATGCATGATATTGGTTTAGGTAGAATGGGATCAAGGATATAAGGTAGGTGATAACCCATTTGTAATTCTCATAAAAGGACATCATCTTTATTGGTCAAGATGTATTATTATATGAGAATAGGGTTTAAATCCATAGGGATAGATGATAAGAGATATATGATAAAGGGGGGCAATGATTGACAAAGGATTAAAGATGGTTTCTTGAACAAGGTAGGTCTGAGCTAGTATGATTGGTAATGATGACGATGATGATGAGATGTATTAAATGTGATTGAGATTATATAGGACTAGATTTTAGATTGATAGTATAATAGGTGATAACAACCTTTCACCAATGCCTAATGTTCAAGTTAACAAAATGATTGGAGATTTGATGGGTGCCTAAATTCAAACCAGTAAGATGATGATTAGATGGGTGCTAGTTATGAATAGGCAAGATGATTAGATTAAAGATAACTAGATTGATGATGATGGGTTTTATATATTAGAAATGAAAAAGTTATAAGATGTTAGTAGGATACCAATTAGGCATGAGATCTGACCAAATGATGAGTGATAGTGGGCTAGAGTAATAGGATGACATGGATTTATCACAAGATAAATAACTCAAGCCCTTAGAATAATTTATGTGATGAAGATGGTAGGATGATGAGATAAGGACAAGTAGAGATAGGTGATGATGGAATGATAAGGGTTAATGTAAATGAGATATAGATAGTTTATACATGTAATGTGACTTAAATAGCCAACAAAGATAAGTTAGGATGAGGTTAGACTAGATGGGTGATGAAGGCAAGGTCAAGACAAATGATTGGTTATAGATAGAGTGGACTTGGGGCAAGATGTTGATGATAAGTTAAGATGTAGTTAAAATATTTATGTTATGGGGTATGATCAATGACATGTGAGATAAGTATAAGAAGTGACTAGAAGGATGTACAAGAGGGTAAAGCAAGGATATACAAGATGATAATATATGTATAAGAGGATGATGAGATAAGGATGCAAAAAATGATATATAAGAAGATGTGTGAAAATAACCTAGATAGGAGTGTATAAGTATGGGTGAAAGGTAAACTTGGCTCATAAACATCACTAGTATAGCATGAAACATACCTAAATTAGGCATACCACAAACATATGATTAGTAAACTCAAGGTATGTAACCTGATAGTTATACCATCTAATGACTGTGTGGGTAAGGTTGTAGGCTGATGACCCATTATGGAATCTACATAACCCTATCAACCCCATCTCCACATGACAATCCCTTGGGATATATTTTTGACTTTGATAGTAGATCACATGTTATAGCCAAAAAGGTCTTATATTAAACTGAACAGGCTCTCTAGGGGCATCCCCAATATACATGAAGATATGATGGGGCCCAATTCCATGTAGGGTGTTGTCTAATTCATAGTTCAAAGAGTTAACTCTTCCATTTCATAGATGACCTATATTGGGTTAACTACTTATCATAATAATATTTGTCCCTAATATTTATTATCCATAGGAACACAAAGTTTAAATTAGTGCATGGTGGTGAAATTCATGGTCTCTATCCCCCTAAGACTATGGTAAGTGCATGGATGTCAATTTCAAATCACATTACCCATAGAAAATAATATGGGAGGGTTTATAGGTGTTTTTAATCCTCCAAGAATCACCAAAAGGATGTAAGGAGGAAAGCATACACCATCATATCCCTCAAGTGACAAACAAGGAAACCAAAAGGGGATTTATTAATCGATTAAGATTAAGTGTGACATAAGAATATATAAGAAAAAATGATCAAAGATATATATAAAAGACAAAATGATTAATACGATGATAAATTATTTTAAATATGCCCAAAAAGAGTCTTTAACAAGTAGCCTATAATCACATGATTATTAGTTTTAGTTTGGCACTAAAAAATGGTATCTTGTAAGATTAGGATTAGTAGTTTGACTTAGTTTTTGCAAAAATGTGTTTCCCTATAAAACTACAATTACATAATATAAAATTGTAACTATAGATCATTAAAACATGACTTTAAGACAAAATCATAGATCATGAGTTATAATTTTGTATAAATTAGCTAACTGTGATAGTCACCGTGTAAAACTGTGATAGTTTAGATAAAACCTCTATTTGATTTGCCAAAATAATGACTAGCTAAAATCAATAATAATGGTTTTGTGATAAAGTATAAAACCTTACAATTTTTGTCCTTAGACCCAAACATATACATGTATATATTATGATAAGTTGCTTAAATTCCTACAAATTCTTATTTACAGATGACTATGAGTGATATAAAAGACAACTTATGATGTATCACAAGTTTTATAAAATAGATCTTAAGACATTGATAAAAGATACAAATTTCTAACTAGCAAGTATGATGTGTACTAAATCTTCCCTAAAGACAATCTAAAGATGGAATAGAAGTTCAAAGTAACAAAATTTGATATATTTAGGTTAAAATGACAAAATCAGTACTATCGATACAAAATCATTATTTATAAGATAAAGTCACAATTTTGAGAGTTACAGTTTTGCATAATATAAGAAAAAAGGTTGTGTATTGCCAAAATGTAGTGTGAATTTTGAGCTTACGGGATTAAAATATGTAATTTAATCACCAAAAATACCAAACTACCTGAATAAGTTCTAGATCCATTATAACTAAACATAATAGATGAATTCACAATTTAAATCAACATTATAATCCTAAAGCTAAGTACTCTAAACTAAGATTAAATGGATCAAATTAAGAGAATTAGGTAAAGATTACCTTAGACTCAAAATTTTTACATTATGCTGGTATGATCATGGATGTTGATGATAGATTTTAGAAATTATATTTACATGGAGATGTTATGGATTCAATGCTTTAGCATGGAGGCTTTATGGACTTGATAGATTTCTTCCTCGTTATTTTAGCCATAGAAGAGGGGTTGTTTAAATAGAATGTGGAGGGAAGGATCAATGTTTGAGATTAAAATTTGGCTTGTGTAGATAAAGGGGTGGGGATTATCCAAGGAATTTAAAATTTCTTAGAATCCTCTAGATGTAGAGGCTTCTAGAGAGGAAGGGCGAGAATAGAGAGGATTCTAGAATCCTATAACTCTATAATCTTATTAGGGATTAATTAGGATTATATATGGATTATGTGGGTGATTAAGGACTAGGGGTGTAGGAGAGCCTAAAATTAGGATAGTTTAGGTGGGTAGGTGGGCCATGGGAATTTAAAATTCAAAAATAATAAATAAGTGGGGATTAGGATAAGATAAGAGATGATTAGGGGAATTAATTGATTGATTTATTAATTGATTGATTGATTGATTTATTGGGGAATTAAAGTGAAGACCATGGTGAAGAAACAAAAATGAACAAATAATAACGAAAAATGGAAAGAAACTTACACACAAATTTCTTACCAAATCCTTGAGTGCTCTAAGAGGCTTATTCATTTGGCTTGCTCAGATTGTGCTCAAGAAGTCTTCATAAATGGGGATTAGATATCTCCATTTCCTTTTGGCATCATGATTATATTGTATTTGGATTTTGTGGGGTTTTAAAATGTCTTGGCTTGGCTCAATTTTTTCATTATAACACTATACATTTGTTTCATGAATCAAATCTTGTATTACAACATTATTCTATCCAAGATCTCTAAATGAAGACCTCTAGGCTTACTTTTATAGGCTTTGAAATCAAATTGGAATCAGTTAAATTCTAACCTTGGTTGTTTTAGTTAACCCAATTAGGGTTAAAAGGTGTCAAATGGACATGATTATCATGGAATAAGCATGGGTGGGATATATTTTTAAAAAATGACAACTCACAAAAGGTAATGATCAAAACCTAGAATATTCATTGATTTTTGAATTCCATTTTTTAATATTTCATTTAATTTATAAAGGATGGATTAAATTAGTATTTTATTAGGATTTACATGTTAATTAATATTTTTTAGGCATTTGAACATTTGTGTAAGATTTGAATCAAATAATTTAGGCATTTGCTCTATTTAATTGATTTATGGGCCAAATTGATTTAATTTCATGTTATAAAACCAAATTAGAGACATTTAGAAAACTCTTAGGATATATGTTTAATGATTTTTAATAATTGGTCTAAATTTGGGTATAAATCCATTGGTGGCCAATTTTATATGTCCACATATGGTAATAGATTTTGAAATACTGCATTGTTGCAACAATTAAATGTGTGTAACAATGCATTATTTTTTCATGTTTAATCAAGTATATGTTTTTTATTGAAAGTATTTTATGATATTATATTTCAATAAGCTAAATATTTTAACAAAGAAAATTTTCAAAATCTATTTACACTAAAATATAGTAGTACTAATTATAATTTTTTTAACAATGCAATGTTTTGAAATCTATCTACAATCACCTAAAGGTTTTTCTAATTCTATTTACAATGTCAAAAGTTGGTCATGCATATAAATAACATCTATTTGGATATAAAATTTGTATTATAATGGTGGGAAAAAAGATTTAACTACTTTAAATTGAGCCCCAAATCAATTGTAATAGTGTTGATTTAATTAAAGGTCATTAATATTATGAGTCTGTTTTATTATTTTATGAAAACTAGGGTCTAGTTCCTGAACAATAAAGAGTCTGGAGTAAGGGAAAAATGTAATTAATACATTAAAAAATATATTTATATCAATTTGACTAAATCAATTGCATAGTTAAAAGAAGTAACTTATTTGGAAAAATAGGCTGAAATGAATGATTTAGAGGTTAAAAACTATTGCACAAAATGAGGATAGTGTCATGAATCCAAATTTGGATTTTGTTTGATGAAAGGATAGGAGAAAAAAAATAGTACACTTTGAGCTTTGGTGCTATTGTCCACTCTTGTCATTATTGTCCAAAATAGTCACATAGATGTAAGTTTTTTTGGTTTTGTTTATTGCCCCTATATGAGTCTGGCTATGAAATTTTGAATGTTGAATGTCAATAAATCTTGTTGTAGAGTTGTTTTAATATTAAAACCATGGATCTATCAACACACATGAAACAAAAAACACATTGAAAGTAAAAGGGGGGAAAACTAGGTTAGGGGAATTATGATCACATGATCTAAAACCCCTACTATATTGATCATTACCTACATTAACCCTCAAGCAAGGGTCTCAAATTAAATGTACTTCTCTCTGACGGAATATGTATAATCAATGCACATGGTAGATACAATAATGAACTTTTTCCTAGGCCCTTCCTTGATCAAGCATGCAAATCTATGTGTGATGCAAAATGTTGAGCTATATTAGTGACTCATTTTTAATTATTTACTATACTAAAGTAGTAAGTGATAGATATAAAATGCCTTATAAATTCCTTTACATAGGAAACTCTTTATTTTGAATTTGGGAACTTTATTCACATTAGCCAACATTCAAAATAAAAATAAAACTTAAGGGAGGGGATACGAAGGGTTTAGGACCTCTTGAGAAGAAAAATGATCATTGGGACTCAAAATTCAAAAAGATAGGAGCACCAAAATTGGGACACCCTAGGGTCTGGTGCTATAGTCCAATCTCAGCGCTCTTGTCCTATAGGATGAAGACCTAGGAGGATAGGATTGACCTAGGAAATAGAGTCTGGTTGAGTTAGAATGACCGTATAGAAGACTACAGATGACTAGCAATAAGCAAAAAGGTGACTCAATCATGAAACAAGACCAAGATAAGTAAATCAAAAGGCATGGCTAATGTGAAAAAGGCTCATATTCTCTAGTCAGAGTCTCTTGTGAAATGACTATGAAAAGACATGATATGTGTGGTTATTTGACCAATTTAGGGTGTATATCTTTGCTCCCATTTTATTCTAGTTATGTAATGAAATGAAATACTAGAGTAAAAGAAAGAAAAGAAACATGCATACCTGAACATACTTGTATGGAGATGAATGTTCTATAAAGATCCAACTCACTTCCTAGCCGGGAAAGTGGATGGAGATCTAAATAGTGCCTAGAGAAAGAAGGAATCCATATATTGGATGTCCCTATACTGAATCTAAACATGGAATATATGTATCATCAAGGAGGGCAATACTTTCCCCTATGCTGAATTAGACTAAAAATGAGGAATGCTTAGAGGACCAAAACTAAAATCTATCCTTTGTCCCACATAAACTCATGTAATCTAGAATGTGTTTATAAACATCTATATGTTATGAAGAGAAAAATATATGATTCCCCCACTTTAAATATATGAACTAGAATTGAGATATGCTCAAAGGACCAAAACCAATGTTTATCCTTTATCCCGCACAAACTCATGTACTCTGGGTCTGAATAATATAATGGACCAACAACTACAGATGGATGTGTAGTCCAACCTAGTGATAACTTAGGTATAGCTGGGTGTAATCTAAAAATCTAGTCAATGTGCAAGAAGAGAATGGCATGTCTTTCCATTCCATATGTATAAATGTCTTTCCATTCCATATGTATAATCTTGAGTGATGAAGAACATGAACATATATGTAATGCCCCTAAATCTGGTATGTGAGTGACGTATCTATATAATCAAGTAATCTATATAACCACATGTGATATGACATATCTTGTCATGCCTCATATGTAAAAATGGAGACCAAAACACTGTGCTTTGTACTATACCTATAGTCTTCTTTCTCATTTTATAATTATGTCATGCTTTATGAAGCTATATGTGTGAGATGTGTAGTAATTTACATTCCCCCAAATCTAGTATTTGAGTCTATATCTATACCAAAATCACTATGAATCCATATATTTTGAAACATTATGTCTAAATAATGTGTTTTTGTAAGCTAAAATCACTATGGATCCATATGATCTGAACCATTGTATTTAAATAGCCTATGTATCTATAAATTGAAGGTGTATCCCTCTGAATGTATTGAGTAATGTTGAGTGACCCATATAATCTAAATCGCTATATATCTCAACCAATATAAGCTAAATTTGATAATCTGACTACTGGATGTGTGAGAACCATGGTGTATCCACCTATGAGAGTGGATGGGCATGCTAGGTAAGTGTATAAAAATAAATAGTAGTAATGATGTCCCCCTTTTGGGGAGAGGGATGAAATCTATGATAGAGGAGGTTGAGCCAAAAGTGATGACTAGTGGCATAACAATAGAAATGAGGTTGGTATGTTGTGAATAGCTTGAAAGATTGTTGGATTGATTAGATTGAGTTGTTTTTAAAAGTGGAAAATGTTTTTTTGGTGACGACCAAGGTGTCCATCTGGGTATAAGATAAATATAGAGATGTGCTTGCCATAATAGGTAGATGAGGTATCAAGAGAGTAAATTTAGATTAAAATCAAAGGTATCATTGTCATGATTCCATAGAAGAAAATGGTTTGAAAGATGGAGTTATGAGGTTTGAGTTATGAACAAAATGGTATTTTATTTTGATTGAAAAAGTTGGATAATATAAGAAATTGGATTGATTCTTGATTAATTTGTGTATTGACTAGGTTGAGATCTTGAGCTTTGGAATGACAGTGATGCCAAGGAGATGAGTACCTATCGTAACCCATTTTAGGTAGTTGGAAACCTAGGTCTAAGCTGATGGTGATATGACCCTATTAATTAACACAAATGATTGGTTCTTGTCAGTTTTTGACCTATTTTAGTGTTTTTTAGGTCTTTAAAGTAGCTTAGGAAATTATTTTCTAGTTTTAGTGATCCTGTCCTACATCTAATGTTCTTGTCCAAGTTTAAGTGTTCCTATCTTGGTTGCAGTGCTCTTGTCTAGTTTTGTTATCATGTATCTAGTGTTATTGTCTTAGAGGCTTAATTTTTAATGATGTTTCTTTGTTGTTGACTGTTGCTCTATTTTATCTTTGAATTTAGCATTATTGATTGATATATGTATTATTTCTAGTGTTATACAAGGAAAGTACAAATGAGATAGTTTTGTAGGGGCCAAGTGATGGAGACCTTGAGGATATTACCATTATCTATTGATGAGAGGCTATCATTGATAAGGTAGGGTTGGGTCATGTGTATGACCTAGCTATAGTGTAGTGGGATCGATATCTAATTACTACCTTATGTGAGAGGTGGAATGCAGATACATGTCCTTTTTGACTTCTTACAAGGGAGATTACTATGACTCTAGAGGATGTGTATAGCATTTTTCATTTATTAGTTAGTGGATGGTGTTTGACATTTGAAGATGACATTGGCTTTGATGTTATTGATCATGCATCCTTGTATTTTACTAGTGTGCTCTTAGGTATACACTAGAGAGGGAGTGATAATGATATACTACTACCAATTATTTTCTAGTCTAGTGTTCCATTATTTTGAAAGTGGTTGACTATTTTTTTGGCATCATTTATTATGGATGGGAGTGGATATGATGATTATTAGGAGACCATCATTGAGTTGACACTCTAAGAGCGCACATGACATGTTCCTTACTATGTTATGGAGGAGAGATTGATAGATCAAGTGACAATCATAGTTTATATCCATGCTCATCTATTTGCTAGGGTTTTTATAGTGATAACTGCATATGTTAGGGTAGTAAGAGAGAGAGATGAGCCAAGAGTTGATCTAGATAGGCATAGGATGCCTTCACTTGATTTTGGTTCTATTAGAAAGAGGATTATGGATGAGTATATAGACCTTCAAAGGTGATACATGGACTTGTGTGAGGAGCATGATCATCTACTAGAGAAAGAGAGTCATTGTACGAGGCATACGGTAGCTCAAGGAGGTGCAGGGCCATCAAGTGCTAGAGTGGATTATGGGACTATCACTAGCGGGGAGAGTGAGATTGAGAGTGAGGGCATGATACCCATTCACAATTGATTATACTTGATATGATGTATATGTTTTTAAATGTGTGTGTGTGTGTGTGTGTGTGTGTGTGTACATACATACATGCATACATATATATATATATATTATATGTATATATGTATATATATATTATATGTATATATGTATATATATATATAGATATATATATATATACATACATATACATACATAAATATATACATACATATATATACATACATACACACACACACACACACACATATATATATATACAGATATATATATGTATACATATATATATATATATACATATACATATATATATATATAAATATACATATACATATACATACATACATACATACATATATATATATATATACATACATATATATATATACACACACACACACACACACACATATATATATATATACATATATATATATATATACACACACATATATATATATATACATATATATATACATATATATACATACACATACATACATACATACATACATACATACATATGTGTGTGTGTGTGTGTGTGTGTGTGTGTGTGTGTGTGTGTGTGTGTGTGTGTGTGTGTGTGTGTGTGTACATAAAGACACACACACACACATATACACATATACTATTCATTTGAGATCATGTTGAATTAAGGGGGGGATGTAAGGGTGATTAATTCATCATTATATAATATATGAGCAATATTAAACTACTCATAGTGAATTGTAATACAGTTATTTACCGTAGTTAGTTGTTAGGTTGTTTAGGTAGGTAAATCTTAACAATATTTTTAAGTTAGTAAGATTAGCTATTTTGAGTTGGCTCACATGTGGAGGTGACACATATTTTTAGAGCTTTTGGAAGTGGAGACAACTTTGTGTAAAGTGGGAGATCTCCTCATCATGAGAATGTTAGGGTGACTAATTCATAATTAGCTAATAAATAAGTAATATTAAATTACTCATAGTGAATTTTAATATGGTTATTTACCATAGTTAGTTGTTAGGTTATTTAGGTAGGTAAATCTTTAAAATATTTTAAAGTTAGTAATTGTAACTTCTAATTTATATTTGAGAGATTATAATGTTGTTTGGTTTTATCATTCATATTTTATAGGAACTATTATGAGATTATACTTATATATAAATAAAGCTCTGTAAATGTATTTTTTTATCAGAATAAAATATACGTTGATTATTCTATGATATCTGGTATCAAATATATTAAAAAATCTCTATACCTATGTTTGTGGAGAAGCCTGAACTCTCCCAAAATTTACAAAGTTTTGTTGTGTGAGGAGTAGCCTGTGCACTCACACACCAAGTCAAAATCTTCCAAAATTTGCAAATAAAAAGAAACAATATGATTTTTTTTTTTAATATAAGCTAATTTTATGAAGCTTGCCAACACATAGAGCATTAAAGCTTGGCTTTGGAGGATTGGTGCCTCAAGAAATAATTTGATCTGGTATTTATATTTTTTTTACTTGAAGCATTGGAAATTTCTTAGCATTGTCATTAGATGCCATAATGCAATACATAAATTCAAATTTTGATATTCAAAATTTGGTTCAAAATTGAGATCTTGTATTAAAAAATGAATTAAATTGGCATCATCATTAAGATTTGACATTGAAGCTAAACAAAGGCATTGAATCTGGTTAAAGCATGTTGATCCTACACAAAGGTAGTGTGGAAATAAGAAGGTTAGTGTAATAAGTAAGAGCTTGGAGCTTTAAACAAGGTTAGATTATCTTTTGTTTTTAGTGTTTAAATTATAACTTGTAGCATTTAAATACATACATCCAACCTTTAGCACCCAACCACTTATAAATCTTCATAAGCCAACTCTTTAGATCTCAAAACTATCATCCGTTTATATCATATGTTGAAAATATACCTCGAATCTGCCTTTCTATTTATCAAAACCACTTACATAATATTTATTTTGTAGAAAATTCCATGAAATATCACTCATTGTAAAATCCATGGTATATTAAGGCTAGTGGTTTTACTTGAAAAACAAAAAAAATTAGCATACAAATACAAGTTATCTTATTAAGTCTTGCATTGATGTATAAGCGAGTTCGTGGGATTGTATTTTATCAAAGTGGAGGTGAGAGGTTCAAATCCCCCAAAAATAATTTTTAGAGAAATTTTTAGTAGCCCCTCCAACTTTATCCAATCCATTAAATTTAGTTATAGATAACTAAATTAGTGATAAATGTACTAAAAATTTTTTTAAAAAAAAAAAAAGGAAAAGACAAACAAAAAATATATATTTTTCTTGCCAAAAAGAGGCCATAGAGCCCAAAATGAAAAAATATGTGATTTTTCATTTTATAAAAAGCATTGTAAATTTATTTTGAAAAATATTGTAATTATTTTACATATTGCACAAAATCATGAGTTTTTCAAAATAAACATAGTTTTCAGTCATAGCTATTCCTCTAACTCACATTTATGGGTAATGCCATCATGCTTGAGTTACTACATACACAACCTAACATACCATTAATAATGATATTTAGGAATCATCCCTTTAAATCCTTAGGGAGAAATAAGGCACAGTCACTCATATCCTTCCCCTCATCTCCCTGTTCATTTCAATTTAAAGGCATAAATCTTGACTAGTGGTATTTATAAGTATATATCAAGGTTATGCATGCATATGCAAAAATTCATCTAAGTAGGTGCTAATGATTGGATTAACCCCTTTTATTACTATCTAGGTACCAATATCATATTCTTTCTTGTATATTCATGCCTCTTTCCCATACCATTGGGTATACAAATAGTGCAAGCTTCTTCTCCATATCGATGGGTATAAAGGAAGGGTGTATATAAATAAAGGTCTAGTATATTGGTCTAATGGTATATAAAAAGGGAAACCTATATACTTGGAGTGATAAGGAACTAATCCATCACTCACAGTCTTGATAATGGCTGCATAGGCTCCAAAATTCTTTCTTTCAGATTCATAGTTACTCAAAGGTGACAACTACTCTGCTTGGAATAAAAAGATCAAAACTCAACTAGAGTTTGAAAAAATTTGGTCTATAGTAGTGTAGACACCAATATTGTGTCAACCCCCCCTTGGTCCCCTTCTAAACACTTACACACCTTATTAATTTAAAATAAACTACTTATTTTAAATTAATGACCTCACCTTGGACACCTCACCTAGACACCTCACCCTAAGACCATTTCTTAACCTATGAGTCACCCTAAGACTAGGTCTTCCAAATCCTAACTACCTATGACTTATTCTCACTCCCTAACCAACTCCTACACCTTATAAACCCATGTTTTGACTATTCTCCAATGGCAAAGGCACTTGGTGGGTGGAGAAATAGGTAAAGAGCTAAAAATAGCCCATTTACCTATTCTCTATCTGCCAACGTCAATCAACCCTCAATTGACATCATCATCCCCACGTTGACACCAGCAAGATCACTGATGTTGGTTACATTTGAAAAAATTTGGTCTATAGTAGTGTAGACACCAATATTGTGTCAACCCCCCCTTGGTCCCCTTCTAAACACTTACACACCTATTAATTTAAAATAAACTAAATTTAAATTAATGACCTCACCTTGGACACCTCACCTAGACACCTCACCCTAAGACCATTTCTTAACCTATGAGTCACCCTAAGACTAGGTCTTCCGAATACTAACTACCTATGACTTATTCTCACTCCCTAACCAACTCCTGTACCTTATAAACCCATGTTTTGACTATTCTCCAATGGCAAAGGCACTTGGTGGGTGGAGAAATAGGTAAAGAGCTAAAAATAGCCCATTTACCTATTCTCTATTTTCCAACGTCAATCAACCCTCAACCGATGTCATCATCCCCACGTTGACACCAGTGAGATCGCTAATGTTGGTTACATAAGCTTAGCTCTTTCATTAAGCTGCCTCCCCCCCACTTTCTTGCATATTGATGCACACACTCTAAAACCAAGCATCAGAATTTGACTATCGCTCTCCTGGCTATCAAAGCTCTACACAAGTCACTCCAGACATTGGATTGAAACATTGTATGAGGACCTCAACATCAGCCAAAATAAGAATAAGCATTCTAACACCTCTGGTTCTTTATATAATAGAGCTAAGTATTCTTTCTCATTTCAGTATTTTAGAATACATTGGTAATTAGTTTCCATTTGATATCTCTAAGAACTGTTGAGAGAAACCTGACTTCTTTTATGGAGAGGCTTTTCAACCTTCCTCTTATTCTTACCCTCTCTTCACATCTATACCCACCTTTGCCCTTCCTTAGACCCTATTCACATTCCTGGGACCCTACACCAACCTTTAAATTTCCACAGACTCTTTTGTCGACCACAGACATAATCCAAAACCCATCCAAGGCCCACTGCCCCTACCGACATTGGCAACTAAATTTACGTCGGCATCATACCAACCAACCTCAACAAACCTATCGATGTCGATTATTGTGATAGATAGACTATAGAGAAAAGGTATGCATTATCTATTTTTCTCTTTCTTAGTCTTTCATCATTTCTTTTTATACAACACTCTTTTTGTTAAATAGTGGACTGTCATCCCTTACAGAGCTTTATGCTCCCGAGACCAAGTGCGTAGCTTGGCAGTCCACCATATCCTCCTCTAACATTCTCTTTGTTTGAGTTTTATTCTTATTACAGGTGTTTCCTCCATAGCCAAAGAGGAGCACCCACAATGCTTGGGTACAGTGCGCAACTTAATCTAGGTATCAATCAAACCTTTAACCTTTAACCTTAGTTTCTTCCTTCTTCTGAATGCAATTTTAGAAAAACTTAGAGAAACATTTTGGAATGCTCGGTGGGACCCCTGGCATTTTCCTTGGGTTCATTATTATTCTCTTAGAAAGATCAAATTTTCATATAGATGCATTAGATTCTCTTCTTGCATCCCTTCTTCTTTCTTTTTGTCTCAAAGGAAACCATTAGCAAAAGTTAAAAAGAACATCTCTTTTTCTGCTTGCTACTTCTTGCATGCATCATAGAGTAGTGAAAAACTCATACTCTTTACCTCTTCTCCAATTGTTTGCATTTGAATAACATATTTTGATTTGGGTTTAAAACTACTACATTTCATTCTTGCTTGAATGCATACTTAGCCCACTTAGTAACTAAAGCATTATGAATAAATCATAGTGCACATATGTTACACAACCAAACCATAATCACAATCAAATTAAACATATAACTTACTTGAGACAAGGCCTATCTAGGATTTCATCACCTAGCAGATACCTTACCCCACCTGGTGATCCTACTTGGATTTCACCACCAAGAGGAGGACCCACTCTGTTCTCTGGCAGAGTATAAACTATAGGCAAGGTATATTTTGGCTAAGTGGCCTAGCTCAGCTCTAGGTTCGTGAAGTGAAGGGAGCAATCCCCATCACCAGTCCACGTACTGAACCTAACATAGATATTTTGAGCACCATAACACAACCTGAAACTAGCCATAGACTTCTTCTCTAGGACATATTCTACAAGCCCAATTCCCAACACATTCTTTTAAGGCATAAGCCACCACGACTCTAAAATTTATTCCTAGGAATCTAACATTTTAGAGGTTGCTTGCCTAATCATCTATTCTACTATTTTTATCTAATTATTTGAGCTAGTAAGGTCACATCATTCTAAAGTCCAAAAATAACTCAAAATTTCTTTTTCTTCCAAAAATTATCAGTTTTCTATGTTTCTAAAATTACACAAAAACTGACATCGATTTCTCCATCGATGTCAAAATACCAACATCATTTATTTGACTGACCTCGACAACATATCAAAACTGATAATCGTTAAGAAACTGACATCGATCACTATCAATAGATTTTCTTTCCAAACAACAAGCTTAAAACCCAAATTTCTTGCTGTTTAACACAACTCCTAGTTTTTTGAAACTCAAACACATAGTTTCTATAACCTAAAACCCTCTTTCCTTGGATGGCTCTAACACGTAGTCAAGCCAAATCCCTTGTTGACCACATAAGTCAATAGCCACTCCCACCTTCTCCCTTCATACCAAGTCATCCAATGGAGCATACTTCAGATACTGAACATACTACTATCCAACTTACCCCTGATCAACCTCCTATTATTCCCAAAGGGGATCAAGAATTTGAGAGATTCCTTGACCACAATGTCAAGGCTTTCCAACATTATCTCGCTAGAAGCCAAACATGAGATCCTTTAGGTAACCCAATTTATGGGATGCCAACTTCTTTGGTTGAAGCGGCAATGATATCAACAACCTCCACTACCCAACCCATGGTTATTTAGGCCATTACCTCGACCAGTATCCCAACTATGGCCAACGTTCAAGATTTGGCCTCCCCTTCTATCCTTTCTTGCCCTACCTCCATCGGGGTTTCTGTACCCCCTCAACCACAAACAATTCAACCAAGTTCGACACCTTTCCAGAACTTGATTGTCTCCATCCCATCCACTCTTGCACCTATCAAAATGAGAGTGACCAACTATCTTTAACTAGTATCACCACCATTCAACCACCCTTGGCAGCATCTAGTTAATTTGTGCCCTCCAACTTCATGACATAAGCCCCCTTGGCCTTGACATTGGCCCTTATAACAAACTATCAATATGTTGCACCTACACAAATGTAACCAAGTATGTCATACGCCCCTACCAACGCCTTCCAAGTACCCTATAACTTATGGCCCCTTTTTCCAATCCATCTATTGATATAATTAAGATGCTGATGGATAAGATGTCCAACCTCAAGACATCTATTTCAAGTTTGATGAATGTTCTTTCATATGAACAAATCTACAACAAACCTATCAACCCTTCAGTTCCTATTCAACCATACCTTAGCCAGTGGGAACTCCCAAAATTTACTCACTTTCATAGTAAAGAAGACCCACAAAAACATTTTTGAGCATTTAAACACACTTGCTACCTCATAGCACACGATGATCAAGACATCTAATACCAAGTCATCTAATGGAACATACTTCAGATACTAAAGATACTCCTATCCAATTTACCCCCAATCAACCTCCTATTATTCTTGAAGGGCATCAAGACTTTGAGAGATTCCTTGACCACAATGTCAAGGCTCTCCAACATTATCTCGCTAGAAGCCAAATGCGAGATCCTTCGGGTAACCCTATTTATGGGATGCCAACTTTTTTGATTGAAACGACAATGATATCAATAGCATCCACTACCCAACCTATGATCACTTAAGCCATTGCCTCAACTAGTAACCCAACCATGGCCAATGTTCAAGATTTGGCCTCCCCTTCTATCTTTTCTGGCCCTACTTCCATCATGGTTTCTATATTCCCTCAACCACAAACAATTCAACCAAGTTTGACACCTTTCCAAAACTTGATTGTCTCCATCCCATCCACTCTTATGCCTTTAAACATGAGAGTGACCACCTATCCTTTAACTAGTATTTCCACCATTCAACCACCCTTGGCGGCAACTAGTGAAGTTGTGCCCTCCAACTTCACGGCACAAGCCCCATTGGCCTCGACATTGGCCCCTATGACAAATTATCAATATGTTACACCTACACAAATGTAACCAAGTATGTCATATGCCCCTGCCAACACCTTCCAGGTACCCTATAACTTAGGGGGTGCCCCTCATGCCAATCTAATTAAGATGCCAACCTTGAGACATCTATTTCAGGTTCAAAGAATGTTCTTTCATATGAACAAATCTGAAACAAACCCATCCACCCTTCAGTTCCTATTCGACCATACCCTAGCTAGTGGGAACTCCCAAAATTTACTCACTTTCAGAGTAAAGAGGACCCACAACAACATTTACAAGTGTTTAGGCATGCTAGCTACCTCATGTCACATGATGATGCATTATTACTTCGCACATTCCCCATGTCACTTACTGGTTCCACCCTTGACTGGTATAGCTCCATTACCAGTCATTCTCTCTTCACCTTCACTCAATTTGCTTAGCTATTCCTTGACCATTTCTCAATCAACATCACTAAGAAGGTCTCCATCACAGACCTTTATTCCATTAGATAATTTGAGGATGAGTCAATAGTTGACTTCATCACCTATTGGAGAGGTTTGATCAACCAACTCTCCTTCTCACTATCTCAACTTGAGCTCATTGAGATCTTTTCAAGAGCATGTGCCAAGCACATCTCATCCACTTTGTGGGTTCAAACTATCCGTACATTTGATGAAGCTTTCACTATGGCCCGAAAGCTTAAACTTTGTGTAGTCAAAGAAGATAGGGTCAAATTGTGTAGCAAAAATACTAACACAAAATCCAATGACCCTTCTTCTTCCAAACCTTATTCTTCCTACTCCAAGTCTAAGGGATTGACAAATGTTGTGGTCCTTAGGTCATCATCTTCTACCACAACTAACCAATCTGAGCCTTCTACTTCACAAAGCATCACTGGACAATTCCAACAATAGTATGAGCAATGATGATACACTCCAATAGGAGAATCTTATGCTTATGTATTAGATAAACAAGTGAAGCAGGGAGTCCTCAACCTCCCTCAAATCTAACCAGTCCAATCTGACCCCTCATGAGCCATCGTTGCATGGTATAGGGAAAATGACTTTTGTAACTATCATCGTGTTAAGGGTCATGACACAAATAATTGCAAAACCTTTAAAAACATTGTTCAAGACATGTTAGACAAAGGGGACCTTGTTTTGGATAACCCTAATGTGCTAGCCAACTAGAACATAGATGTCTTTAGGAAACTGTTTCCTAACCATCCCCCAAGTTAGAACAATGTTTAGACCATGGCCGATGACCCTCAAGAGCACAACATACACACGATCGACATGGTTTCTCCTTTTATTCCTAACCAACCTCTCCCATAGTCTGAAGAGGTTAATCAACCCATTTCTCCACCATAGGTAGAAGAGCCTATTTTACCCATACCACTCCCACATAATGAAGAGCTACCTTTGCCTCACCCTCTTCCTTGCATGGATGAACCCATTTTGCCTGTATTACCCCCATGACATCAAGCACCTCCTCTACCCATTCTTCTATCTCATGAGGACCCTGTATTACCTGTTCCTCTTGCCCCCACTTTCCCTCTTCTTCTACCATTAGAAGAAGTTACCATTCACACCCCATGTCCTCATGTAGAAGGGGCCATCATCCCTCTACTTAACCCTTTAAAGGAGCCTTCCTCTCCTATTTATCCTTCACTGATGGAAGATAGTCCTCCATCCACCCCCCTTTCAAATTTAGGAGAGTCTACTTTGACCTCTCCCATAATGGAGGATGCTTTGACAATACCAACGCTAGTGGCCCCACCCTTATCCTTCTTATTACCAATGGAAGATCATACTTTCCATGATCCTAGACCACATGTAGAAGGCACAATCATCCCTACGCTCTATCCGCTTGAAGAGCCAAATTCTCCAATCCCTTCTCTGCCAAGAGAAGAACTCACTGCCTCACCCACTTCGGTTAAGGAAGATCCAGTGATGGTTCTCTCTCACCTTTGGCCCATGATTGCTACGTCCAACACTTTTCCACTCTCACAATCACCCAAATCTTCTAAAGGACCGATTGTAAGGCCTCGTGAGATGTCATCTAAACCCTTCTCTCGATTGGAAAAAAAATTAGGATTTTTCCATTCTAGGAACCTAAAACATGAGGAGCTATGGGAGTGACTTAAGGCTCCTTATCTTACACATCCCATTTCATCTTATACTATCGACCCTTCCACAACAAATTTCCCTAAAGTCTTTGACAAAAATCAAGCTTCCACTTCTAAATTATTAGAAGCTAAGCCTTCCATGTCTAAACCCAAACCCTCATAGGCCTCCACCATGCTGAAATAGATTACATCTCTCAGTGTTCACCCGGTATCAAACCTCACTCACTCACAAGTGAAGGTAGATTTGAACCTTGCCCTACACAATAGTGGTCCTCACACCAAAATAAAGAAGGGTGCCAAACCATGTTGGTCTACTACTCCCCCACCTTCACCATTGCCCTCTATCTTGGGTCCACATCCTTCCACTTTAACAGGAGTGCTCCCAATTCCAACACCTCACAAAAAAAACTACCTCCATTACTCCATCTACCCATCAAACATATATTTCCTCCAAAAAATCCAACACCCCTCATCAAGAAAATGCCATCTACGCATGTGGCCATACCACCAACTAAAAAGGTGGTATGAAAAACTCCTCCTACAACTCTTAAACAGAGGTTATCAACCCCTACTACAAAAAAGAGCACAGACCCATTAGTGGGTTCTTATGCTTTGCTATTATGCTGATTGTTGTAGTCTTCTAGCATTGTTCTCCCACTAATTAAGCCATACCAACCTCTCAAACCAAAACCATCTTGGTTTTATGACACTAAAATCTGTGCGTATCATCACACACCTGGGCATGATACTAAGAATTGCTATGCTCTTAAGGTTGTCATTCACCAACACTTGGAAAAGGACACCTTTCTTATTGAGAATTATTTTGAAAAACTACTGACACTGTCCCATACCTCCCAAACCCCCTCACTTGAATCAGGATCCCAATGCAAGACTATGGTCCCTCTACCACCTTCTCCCCCTTTATTCAAAATTAACACTCTTAATGTTGACACAAGGTCCCAAACCCTAAAAGATAAAGGAAAAGAGTAGGTTTCCATCCCTTAGACATATCCATTCACCAAGCCCTATCCACCACCAAAACCCAAGATTACTATCTTGAGCACATCTCAACCGACATCTTTGGAGGCAATTTGTGACTCCATGGTGAAACAACTTGACCAAACTCCTATAAAGATGTCTTTGTATGACCTAATTCAAAGCTCTCCACGACATTGCCAAGATTTGATTAAAGCTTTACAAGTAGTGGAGGTCCAACCTGAAGACCCTCAACCACTAGTTGCTTTATTCAAATCATTACCAACCATTACCTCCATCACCTTTAGTGATTCTAAGATTCCTTCCTCGAACCTAGAAGATCAAGATGATGCCCTCTTTATCATGGCTTAGGTTGATCAAACTCACATTAAGCAAGTTATGATTGATGGAGGTGTTAGCATCAACATCATTTCTACTCATGCATTTGATCAACTAGCCCTTTTGAAGAACTGCATGTCAAAAACTGATACAATTCTTCATTCTTTCAATGATGCCATTGCCATTACCATTGGCACTGTGGTCTTATATATTCATGTTGGCCCATGTACAATTCCAAAACTCTTCTATATCATCAAGGGGGAGTTCCAATATAACATGTTATTGGGATGACCTTGGATACGTGCCATGGCCTGTGTCCCTTCCATGTTGCATCATTGTGTCAAGTTTGAACATGAGGGGTAGGTTCATGTCATTCTTGTTGACCCTTCCCCCTTTAAAACATGCAACACAACTTACTAACCCAATGATGTTCTCATCCCTCTAAAAACATCCACCCAAACACCACCTCCACCTGTGGAAGCTTCAACAAGCTCACAGACACCAGCCACACCTACGCCTACTCCTCAAGTGACCATGAAGGATCTTATGGAAGATACCTTCCAATGCCTTTCACTTGGGGAATATTGCTTGCTTACCCTTGACATGTTCCAAACTCCACATGAATATGGACAACTTCATCACCATCCTAATTATGACCATCACATCAGAATGGTCATCCCATATGGTCCTTCTAATCTCCAAACTAACCTCATCTATGGAGGGATAGATCAGGCTCCTACTGTTGGAAATCCTCTCTCATCACCCCAACTATTCACTTTTGATTTCTCTTTTCTTGGCAACCCTAAATTTGCTCACATCTATCTTCATAGGTGTGCGTAAGGCTTTTGGCTTTAGGCATTATGAACAAGGTCCCCACAAGCCCATTGAGCCTCCAAATGATGAGGCAATCAAAAATGCCAAGAAATGACATGGCATGGGTTTCGAAGAACCTACAGAACCTTCTAAGATCCCTCGCCACAAAATTGTCATAGAACATTCTCCTCCAACTTTGCCAATTCACCCACCCTCACCTATGGAGTCGGTGGTCTCCATCCCTCCTAGTTTTTTTTTCATAAATGCCATTCACTTGGAACCGCTAATCTATCAACTAGGTGGGGCATCAAGGTCTCTTCCTCCTGTTTATCCAGACATGGTAGATGATGAATATTCTAGCATCAACACTGTCTAATGCCTAGATGATGATGCCATACTCACCTACATGGGTGTGGATGACTCCTTCATACAATGATCACTTCCTTTAGAAACATAGGATATGTTAAATGAATCAACTATTGACATTAATCTCCCATCTTTTGATGTTCTTCATATTTTAAAGATTGGTCAATCTTTAAATGCTTAGAAACAAATCAATTATACCACATTCCTTACAAATCATAGCAAAGCCTTTGTTTGGTCCTATAGCAATATGCCCAGTATTAATCCTGACATTGTCATCCACAACATCATCATGAATCATGAAGCTAAGCCTATCAAGCAAAAGCTTCACAGGATGCATCCTCATGTCGCACTCCTTGTCAAAGAGGAGCTTCAATGTCTTCTCTCTATTTTGTTTATCCAACCCATTGATTATCTACAATGGGTGTCAAACATTGTCCTTGTCATAAAAGCCATAGGGGGAATTTAAATTTGTAATGACTATCACGACCTCAACCTAGCTTGCCTAAAGGATGACTTTCCTTTGCCAAACATCGGCCAACTTGTTGATCTTACGGCTGGTCATGAGATGCTATCACTCATGGATGGGTTTTCAAGATATAACCAAATCTTGATTGTACCAGAAGATCAACATACAACCACCTTCATCACCCCATGGGGGTCATTCTATTATAGGGTCATGCCTTTTGGCCTCAAAAATGTAGGTGCCACATACCAACATGACATGACTTATATCTTTCATGATCTCCTCCACAAAATCATGGAGGACTATGTGGATGACCTACTAGGGAAATCCAAACTTTGTCGTGACCACCTAACCATTCTAAAAACAATATTCACTTACCTATTACAATATAATGTTTGACTCAACCCCAATAAATGCATCTTTGGGGTTCTCTCAGGGAAGCTTTTGGGTTTCATCATTTCTCTCCATGGCATTGAGGTAGATCTAGCTAAGATTTGAGCCATACTCAAGATGCCCCCACCAACTACCCTAAAACAATTTCGCAGCTTGCAAGGGAAGCTTCAATCTATTCATCATTTCATCTCGCAACTATCTGACCAATGCCAACCTTCCATCACCTCCTCAAGAAGGACATCTCCTTTAATTGGGATAAAGATTGCCAAGAGGATTTTGAGGCTCTTAAACACTATCTTATCTCTCCACCAGTCCTTATTCCACCTAAAGATGACCAACCCTTCTATCTTTACATTTCAGCAATAGATCATTCCTTAGGTGCCATGATCACACATCATGATGAACAACATCATGAGTAGGCGGTTTATTATATAAGCTAAATGCTCGTTGACTATGAAACTTGATATACTCATACCGAAAAACTTTGTTTGGCATTAGTCTTTACTGCCACTATCTCCTCAACCACAAGACTTACATCATCACCCACACTGACCCTCTCAAATACATGCATTCCAAACCATACCAAAACCAATGTATGGCTCATTGGCTCATGCTTATCACTGAGTTTGATTTAGAATTCATTCAACAAAAGTCTATAAAGGGGAAAATGATTGTTGACCAACTAGAAGATGCCCCTTTACCTAACAATCAACCATCTAACTACAAATTTCCTGATGAGTCTATCACCATGCTATCCATCAATGACATCTTCTATCAAATGACAATGTTCTTTGATGGATCTAAATGTCAACTTGGTGGGGGTGCAGGGGTTATTCTCATCCCTCATGAGGGCGAGCCCATGACTCTATCCTTCAAACTCGACTTCGAATGCACCAATAACATGGCTGAGTACAAAGCCTTAATTTTGGGGCTTCAAACTACCCTTTTCTTGGGCATTAAGACAATCAACATCTTTAGCAACTTGCAACTAGTCATTAATCAGATCAATGGTTCATATCTTTGTAAAAAAGAAGTTTTTCAATGATATAAACACTGTGTTGACACATTGTTAGGTTCTTTCGACCGTTATCTCTTGAAAACTATTCCTCGCTCTATGAATAAGTTTGCCAACACAATGGCCTCTCTCACCTCACACATCCCATCTTCATTTGCTTCTTTGAGAATCTATGTCATGATACACCATTTGGCATTGCCTTCATATATCTTAACTAACATCAACTTTGTTGGCAATATCAACTCTAGTCTACATGATGTTTCGTATAAACAACTTGCTAACTACTTGACTTATTCCATCATTCTTCCTAACCTCTCTAGCAATGGATGGCAGGCTTTTATCAAGATTACCACTCGATACACCATGCTAGGGGGTCTTCTCTACAAATTAGGTTTTGACGGCCTCCTTCTCTGATGCCTAACCTCCACTAAGACATCTCATGCTATCAAACAAGTCTATGATGGGATTTATGGAGGACATTTTAGTGGTAATGCAGTTGCAAAGTGATCCTCCTTCTGGGCTATTATTGGCTCACTCTTCACCAAGACTGCAGTGACTATGTTTAGCATTGTATCAAATGCCATCAACATGATAACTTACTTCACATCCCTAGCCACACTTTACAAGTTGCTAAGGATTTTTGGCCCTTTTCACAATGCTGACATCAGTCTATTATCACAGTGACTGAATATTTCACTAAATAGGTGGAAGTTGTTCCCCTCATCTCCACTAAAGTTGACAAAATTATTGACTTCATTAACCACCACATCATCTGTCGTTTCGGTGTAACTCACAATATCATCACCGATAATGGTAAATCTTTCAAAAATAAAACCATCCAGAAGCTTTGTGACACTTTTGACATCAAACTTAGCTTCTCCTCACCTTACTATCCACAAGAAAATGGACAGGCAGAGGCTTCTAACAAAATCCTAACCAAAATCCTAATGAAGGTAGTCAACAATAGTGGAAGAGATTGGCACACTCACATTCCCTTTGCTTTATGGGCATACCGCACTAGCATCTGAACCCCTACAGGTGCTACACCTTTCTCTTTAGTATATGGAATCAAGGCTGTCTTACCTCTTAAAGTATAAATACCATCTCTTCGCATCTCCTTGCATGACATACTCTTTAACAATGACTTTCATCAAGATCGATTAGCATAACTCGAGTTACTCGACGAACGTCGTCTTGTCACTCTTAATCATCTTCATATCTACCAAGATCACATCAAGCATGCCTACAACAAAAATTTGAAAGAGTGAGATTTCAAAATTAGAGATCTCATCCTTAAATAAAACCAACACATGACCAATACGGAAAGAATCAAATAAGGCAAATTTGCTCCTAATTGGCTTGGACCTTATATAATAATGCATAAGTATGGATTATGGACTTATCATCTATCTTCTCTCGAAGGCCAGCCAGAACCTGATCCCCTTAATGCCTTGCATCTATGACCATTCTACTATTAACCAAGTAATCATTCACTTGAGGTTTAACTTGAGCTCATCCCTTAGACAACCCTCATCATCCTCATTCTTATTCTTTTCAACCCTTTTTCCTTACAAACATTAGTCAACCCTTTTGTAAAGCATGAATGCTTTGTCCTAATAAAATGGAAACCCCTAAACCTTTATAGTCTAGTCCATGACTAAAAGTTTAGTCAAAAAACATAAAAATGGGATGCCTAACAAAATATTCAAAGGTCATAAACTATAAATGTAGACTACTCCCTCGAAGGACAGCTGCATTATTGTTGTAATAAGTAGACTGCTCCCTTGAAGGACAGCTACTCAAAGACATCAAAACATACAAAGCAAAATATAGACCACTCCCTTGAAGGATGGTTATGACCAAATTTTTCCACAAACAACACCCTCTTAGAAGCTTCTCGCATCGATCAGCTCCACATGACCACAAAACAAAATAACATCCCCAAGTAGACTTCCTGCATTGATCAGTCTACCAAAAAAAAATGATTGACAAACTATTAAGCCATGTACTTGCCTATAGTTGTTCTCAGAGTCACCTATAAAAGAGGCAAAGTTATCCCTGCTAAAAAGGATTACACTATCCTCACATATCACATAATTAAACCTATTACCCCAACATACCAAAGGGATTTTGAGCTCACTTAATGCTAAGTAATTAGAATACTTCTCTAACACAAACCAATGGTCAATGACGTAATGCATGAATGGGAATTTTGTTTGTAAAAACCCTATTTATGCTATCATTATGGTCCTTGTCAATGAAAGAGCCCCGTGCCTTTCACTTCTTACACACCTTCGTCATATGCAACCAAAACATTCTCTAACCAAACCAACCCAAACCAAACCAAAATATTTTCTAACCAATAAAATAACCTCATTATTTATTTAATGTGAATATCAATTTGTGTTATATAAATTATTATAGCCATTTACACTAGTTTGTATGAAAAACAATACACATGGAAACTATCAATCAAACACAATTTATGTCAAGCATATACCATCACCAATATGGAAACCTGTTGAAGCATAAATAAACTCATTTAATTTTTAGCATACACCATCACCAATATGGAAAATTGCTAATGATGAAATATCACATAACCTATGTTATAACATACACCATCACACAATATGGAAAAGGCTATAACTTCATCATACACTCATTTCATTTTTAGCATACACCATCACCAATATGGAAAATTGCTAAGGATGAAAAACCACATAACCTATGTTACAACATAAACCATCACACAATATGGAAAAGGCTATAACATCATCATACACTCATCATTTCAAGCATGTACCATCACACATACGGAAAATGCTAAAAACACTAACATGACCAAACCAAAAATCAGCCTCTTTGACTCTTCTTCCCTTTATGGGAGAACTACATTGGCCTGAGGCCCTTAAAATAGGGGCTATATAGGCAGCACTCAGTTGACGTGGGGTCTTCTGAGGTTAGCTCAGCCATTCATTTGTTTGTCTACCTGATGGACCAACCATATAACCTTTAACCATGACTTAACCTAGTCAAACCCAATCCATAACCTACCCTCTTCTTCCCTTTTAGGGAGAAATACATTAGCCTGAGGCCCTTAAAATAGGGGCTATGTAGGTAGCACTCAATTGACATGGGGTCTTTTGAGGTTAGCTCAGCCATTCATTCATTCATCTACCTAATGGACCAACTATCTAAACTAGCCCAAAATCATGACCAAACAACCAGGCCTGACAATGTAGAAGTCACCTTAGACTTCTCATGGGGCACATTAGAGATCACATACATCTCCCTATCCACAATAAACAACACTCGAGATCACTTATATCTCAACTTGACTCAACAAATGACCTTGGAGATTGTGACTATCTCCGCAAACCATGACCATTTTCGAGACAACTTTGCCTTGGTTGTTTTGATTGCATATGCTACCTCATGAATAGTTAGCAAATTGTACGCACCCCTCACATGTATTTCTGGATCATGCCCAAGTTGATCCCCAATATTTATGACATTTTTGTGTTTTCTAGGAGCACTTCCTAGCCCAAAATACTTGGAAAATGATGACCATTGGAGACACAGCTTTGATCATTTAACCCAATCAGCTACCACTAATAAGTTGGGGACCAGTTACTTTGATTTTAGTCCTCCTCGACCATTAGAGCTACAACTTTAATCATTTAACCCAATTAGCTACCACTAATAAGCTGGGTACCAGTTACTTCAATTTTAGTGCTCTTTGATTTTTCCTGTGATAATTTGACCTACATATCCTATGAAGTGGTATATGTGCATCTCAACTATTGCAGCATTCACACTCCAGCTTCACCATACCCATCCACTGCCTATCAAATTAGTACCTGATTTTAGGTTTCCTTCTCTTGATTCCTGATTTGAGGGGGAATACCTCATCCCATACCTGGGGCAACCTACACCTATTTTTGTATTGTATTTCATCAAAACAAACCACAAGACAAAAAGGGGAAAATGTAGACACTAATATTGTGTCAGCCCCCTCTTGGTCCCCTTCTAAATACTTACACACCTTATTAATTTAAAATAAACTACTTATTTTAAATTAATGACCTCACCTTGGATACCTCAGCTAGACACCTCACCGAGACACCTCACCCTAAGACCATTTCTTAACCTATGAGTCACCCTAAGACTAGGTCTTCCAAATCCTAGCTACCTATGACTTATTATCACTCCCTAACGAACTCTTGTGCCTTATAAACCCATGTTTTGACGATTCTCCAATAGCAAAAGCACTTGGTGGGTGGAGAAAAAGGTAAAGAGCTAAAAATAGCCCTTTTACCTATTCTCTCTCTACCGACATCGGTCAACCCTCAGCCGACGTGATCATCCCAATGCTAACGCCAGTGGGATCGCTGATGTCGGTTACATAAGCTTAGCTCTTTCATTGAGATGCCCCCCCCACTTTCTTGCATATCGATGTGCACACTCTGAAACCAAGCATCAGAATTTGACTATCACTCTCCTGGCTATCGAAGCTCTACACAAGTCACTCCAGACATTGGATTGAAACATTGTACGAGGACCTCAACATCAGCCACAACAAGAATAAGAATTCTGACACCTTTAGTTCTTCATATAATAGAGCTAGGTATTCTTTCTCATTTTAGTATTTTAGAATACATTGGTAATTATTTTCCATTTGACATCTCTAAGAACTGTTGAGAGAAACCTGACTTCTTCTGTGGAGAGGATTTTCAGCCTTCCTCTTATTCTTACCCTCTCTTCACATCTATACCCACCTTTACCCTTCCTCAGACCCTATTCACATTCTTATGACCCTACACCAACCTTTAAATTTCCATAGACTCTTTTGTTGACTATAGACATAATCCAAAACCCGTCCAAGGCCCACTGCCCCTATCGACATTGGTAACTAAACTGGCGTCGGCATCATACCAACTGACCTCAGTAGACCTACTGACATCAGTGATTGTGATAGATGGACTACATAGAATAGGTACATGTTATCTATTTTTCTCTTTCTTATTCTTTCATCATTTCTTTTTATACAACACTCTTTTCATTGAATAGTGGACTGTCATCCCTTACGGAGCTTTATGCTTCCAAGTCCAAGCGCGTAGCTTGGCAGTCCACCATATCCTCCTCTAACATTCTCTTTGTTTGAGTTTAATTCTTATTGTAGGTGTTTCCTCCATAACCAAAGAGGAGTTCCCACAATGCTTGGATACAGTGTGCAACTTAATTCGGGTATCAATCAAACCCCTAACCTTTAACCTTAGTTTCTTCCTTCTATTGAATGCAATTTTAGAAAAACTTAGAGAAACAAGTAGATGGCTTATATACCTAACATGCCATAGACATTGATTAATAATGTAAATTTGATAAATCCAAATAGAAGGTTATGTTGATTATCATGTTCAAAGTATTGAATGAAGTTTAACCACACATCTGTGAATCCAAAATAGCTAAGGAAGCTTGGGACAAGCTCCAAACTATATATGAGACCAAAAATGAGAGCATAATTCTACATTTGTAAATTCAAATCCACTCTCTCTAATTGAGATCAAGAGAGATAATAAAGACTTTTTAAGACATGTTACAATGCTAAAGGCATCACTTCAATCCTTGGGTGAGATAGTTTCAGATGAATCTCTTGTACCTATTATTTTGAGAGCACTACCACCCTCATACAATATTTTTGTGACCAATTTGACTATCATAGAACAAAAACCAAGTTTTGAAAAATTGGTAAATATGCTGCAAAAAAGAGAGGTTTTCAACACTCATGATAAACAAGAACATGTAGTGGATTCTCATCAATAGATAGGCAAGAAACTAGTCAAATCTTCATTAAAACCTAATTCAAAGCAAAATTCACTAAGAGGAAAGTCACAAAAATAATGTCTCATTTGTGTCATTAGGGATATGACTTAAAATATTGTTGGTACAATACCTTTATAAAAGGATCTTCTAGTCGTCATAAGTTCACTAATTGATAATCATCCCCTAGCTCTTTTAGTAAGCCACAAGGATAGAAAAAGGGGACTTGGTATAAGAAATAAAAGAAATAAGGAAATATTGTTGAATAATAAGAACATGATAATGAAGATGACTACGTATACTCTATGGATACCCATGATGTATCCACATCACAAAGTGACATATGGTATGTTGACTTAGGTGCAACCTAAAACATGACAGGTAGAAAAGATTAGTTTTTCACTTTGAAGGACACACCCAATAAAATAATGTTTCTTTGGGTGATGATTCCTCAGAATTGTGAAAGGAAATAGAAAAATTACTTTACCCTCAAGCATGTAAACATGTAAAATCATAGACGTTCTTTATGTACCTTGATTAACCAAAAAAATTATATCAATAATTTAACTCTTAGACCATAATTTTAAGATTAACTTTGACTATAAAGGTGGAAAAAATTGTGTTTGATCAGAGACAAATATAGAAACACTAAAATTGTTACATAAGCATCCAATGTGAATTGTATGTTTCATCTTGATTTCATTTAAAAAATAATTAATCACTCCTTGCAAAGGACATAGACTCAACACAGATTCAGCATAGGACACTTGGCCACATTAGTTTTTGATATCTTGATACACTCCAAAATAAAAACATGGTAAGAGGCTTATCACCTCTTTAAAAAGGTACAAATAAATGCCATTATTACTTAGCAAGAAAATAACATTGAATTTCATTTTATAAAAATACTATAGATCCAATGGTAAACTTGATCTGGTTCACATAGATTTATATGGACCAATGACGCCTAGCCATACTAGATTTAAGTAATCCATGCTCTTTATTGATGATTGTTCCAAAAAAATGTGGATTTACTATCTAAAAATAAAGGATCAAGCTTTCAAAAATTTCAAGAAGTTTAAAGTGACTATCGAAATGAATTTAGTTGACACATCAGGACCCTTTGCATATATCATTGGGAGGGTAGGGAATTCACCAGTAATGAGTTTACATAGTCTCTCTAAGAAAATTGTATTCATTATCACAATTTGTCATAAATATATTAGTATAATGTTAGAATAGAATGGTATACCATTTTGTTGTTTTCATAGGATTACTAGACATGATATAGATACATGCTCAGTATTATAATAGAATTTGAATAAACTAAAGGATTGATGCAATATTAAGATTACACAACCTCCACCTCCACTAGTATAGGTACCATGATAGGCTCTTCACTAGCATAGATACTCAAGGAAGGAGCCATTGACTATCTAGGTTTTTACCAAGGATAAATGCATCCCTAAAGTTTTAATTCCACCTTATTTTAACTAAAAAATTTATATAAGACAATTATATTATCTAATTTTCATATTCTAAGTTAGGTGATGTCATGGAATATCATTGTGGTAAACGAGGACAATATTTTCCAAGTCACTATTCACATGTACTATTCATAAGTACTATTCACTACACTATGCATGGTGATGTGGAAAGTGATGATGTAGTAGGTGATGTGGCTAGTGCATGATGTGGCATGGACCATGAGGGAGATATACAATGTGTTTTTATTCATGTTAATGGAATGGGGTGTACCACTCCATTAAGAGACAATATTTATGACTTTAATGATTCACACGATTATGCTTCTTGGAAAAAAACTAAGTAATTTGATTATAGCCCAAGGTATGAGAAGGAAATTCATACTAAATAATTTTTGTCATGAGAAACACTTTAGGAGTAGAGAGAGGGTGAAAGACACAATTTTAAGGAAAGGATACATGGATCATTTTATTTTTGGTCTAAAAATAAAAGTGTGGGATCTAGGTAATTTTTCAAGTTTTATAAAATTTATCAATTTTGATTTTAAGTTATTTTCTATGGAAATAAAGAAGGAATCAAAGTTTTTTTTGGTATGGAGGAATATAAACATGCACAAGTTGATATTGTAAGATTGGAATATAAAAAGAAGCTTATTATTTGAAATCCATGGTATTCACAAGGTTGGGGGTGTGGAAGACATCTCAACCCATGTCTATTTAGTAAATAAAGATAAACATTCTAATGGTAGCTACATGTATGAAAATATTTTAGATTTATGGATTCCACTTATGTCATCACTATATTTTTATCATCTTGGACAACATGACCAAATTTTATGATTGGAGGTGACTATCCTTTAGTCATGTTTTAAGGTATGCAAGATGGGACTACAACATTCTCCTTTCACATTAGTTTTGGTTGAGTTGATAAGCATACTCTTGAAAGGAGAAATGTGAATTATAGGGATGAATATTTTGTGTTGGAAAAAAAAGACAAACATGATAATCACAAGTTATGTTATGGATGCCTTATATATCAATTTTTACCACTAAATTATGGTTATCATGGGCAACATTCCTATATGGATATTAGAGGCCTTAATTTAAATATGGTTGATAATTTTTTCATCCTATACATCTAAATAAAACTCATAAGTAATCATACTTGGAGTGTAGTGAATTATAATAATTTTTTGAAGGGCCAATACACATAATTTAGAAGTCACTCATTGGAGCCAAATGGTAAGCTTGTTTCCATTCAAAATATTATAATCATTATGTTTAGTGATGTAACTTGGGTAATTTACATGAGACATTCCTTTTGGAAAAGAATCCTTAGATTCACCATTAGGATTTCAAATAAATTCAATATGAATATCATAGTAACACATCAAAATCATGGTGGATTTCCTTCATTCCTTTGAATTCATGATAGTAGTCATAAATAAAGTATGTTGGATGGTTATGGTGAAAAGGGAAATGTTCCTTGGCCAAAAATAGTTCAAAATTTCAATTTTGACTTCATTTATTTTTTGTATATCATACACCTCATACTTTTGATTGCACAAATCCATGAAGGTTGGAAAACTACTTCATTTAAGGTATGAAATAATTTTTAGTGGGAGGTTATTTAAGAGTCATTTCTAACCACTCCATAGTTAACTCTAGTAAATTCAATGTTCATCTCTCATGTTCATGTGTGGGGACCTCATTTTTTTAACTGACATCCTACTTATAGAATGATTATTTTAATAAAAAAAGGTTATGATATAATGTTAATTACCATAGATAGTTGCACGATGATTCAAGTTGGGGTTCTAATATATTAGTTGGATGATGGAGATATATTTTAGATATGGGATAGTATATCTGGGGATTTTATTTTAGGTCTTCCTAGAGTGTAGGGAAAATATTTCATCTTTATGGAATTTCATAGGTTGACCAAATATGTGTACTTCTTTGCTACATATTTTGAGTATAATCCAACTCAGGTTGTGGATTTGTTATGTGGAGAGGTGTTTAGATTTCATGGATTGTCAAAGAACATTATTAATAAGCAAGATAGTGAGTCCTTTAGTGTATTTTATCTAGAGCTATTCAGACTAGTTGACACAAAGTTAACCCTAAGCACCAATCACCACCCTCAGACTGATGGTCATAAATACATTGTCAATAAATGGGTGGAAGGTTTTTTGTGAAACTATGTTATGAGACAACAAAATTCATGGATTAAGTGGTTATATTTAGGTGAGTATTGTTACAATACCACCAATCACATGTTGATTGGCATGACTCCTTATTGAGCATTGTATGGGTATGATTATATGTATTTTTTAGACTTAGAATTTGATGACATCAGGGATCTTAAGGTGAAGGATTGGATGCAAGATAGTTAGGACATCCTTAAGTCACTTAAAGATAATCTTCATCATGCTTAGGATCTACATATGATTTATGATGATAGGCATAGAGTTGAGAGGAGGTTTAGGAGTATATTTCTTAAGGAATACTTGGTAAGATGGAAGTAATTTCCCTTAAAATATGCTACTTAGAATGAAGAGTAGATTATTCAACATCTAAATTTGGAGTTTCTTGTGCACAAATAATATCGAGAAGGGAGGACTATAATGTCCCCTTCTTCCAAATGAAACATTTATAGAATATTGTTAGCCTATATAATTACCATAGGCTAAGAAATGTGATGTAAGGTAATAACATTGTGGGAAATGAGGACATTATTCTTGAAGTCATGATTCACATGTGTTATTCATAGGTATTATTCATTATCGCTATTCATGGTGATATTAGCAGCAAGTGATGATGCAATAAGTGGTGTGGCTATTGGATGATGTGGCATGGACCATGATGGGGTATCTCATGTGTTGTGATGCATGTGCATGGAATGGAGTTTACCATTCCACTAAGAGAGAATGTTTATGAATTTAATGATTTACATAATTATGTTTACTTTGGGAAAAGATAAGGGTAGAAGTGTGATGTATTTATTAGTGGGTCTCATAATTTAGAGTGCATGAAGAAGTCAAAAGAGATTTAGGATGTGTTTAGAATCATATGTGTGCACTTTGGAAGTGGGAGACAAGATTCACTATTTTAAGTTGGCTCACATGTGGAAGTGGGACATAATTTTTGAGAATACAAGCTTGTCATCTTTGAATGATTTATCTCCATATAAAATATGGTGCCCCATTTTATATCTCTTCACTATTATTATCTTTCTCCCTCTCCTTTTTAAAATGTTATATTATCATGTTCATCCCTTGGAAATGGATATTTTACAAATCATAGACCCTCTTATTTTTAGACATTGAACTTGTGTTCAATTATTCCTCTCTTAGGATTAAATCCATGGAGTCTTGATTACTGGTCTTGGTGGTGACATATCCTCTCTATCTGGTTATGGCCACTCAAGAATTACAATTAGTCTTCATAGTAGATTTAGAGTGCTTGCTAGTTTTAGTGGTGAGATATCCTCCCTAGTTGTTTATGGTAATTCCACCTAGGAATTATAGTTGGGATTAAAAGTAGATATAATGGTGTAGTGTGTATATGTTATTTATAGGTTACCTGTGAATTTGTGTGGATTTCATCTAGTGGGTGTGTTTCAGATTGTAGTAGTTTCTCAGTGTATATGTGTGTTTCATATGTCATATAATAGAAGGATTTCTATTAATAAATCAAATATATCAATTAGTTGTGTTCTTTCCATGTATGTTCAATTTAAGTCTATTTCCATAATTGTATGTCGTATAATAGAAATATTCTATGTGGTTGCATAGTATGTTTGTTGATTATAAGTATTGTAATCAAAAAATTATAGTATAAGGTTTGTTTAGTAGTGTTCTATTTCATACAACTTTGTGGTGTGAAAGTTGCATTTTGTATAGTTTTAAATGATAATAAGAGTATATTTATGTCAATGTAAGTGTGAATTTTGAATAAGAATATCATATTTGAGTCTTTTATTAAAGTGGTGAGTTTGGATTAGTTTAGTTTGAGTCTTTTTATAAACATTCCCATTTGTGTATATTTCAAAAGTTATTATAAATGATGATTCTGATCCTAATATTCTTATAGCACATAAGACATTAGAATATTAAGCTAGAACATGTAATACATTGTCAGGACTCCTTGGGGCATATCATGTTACTAGTGACATGTGTCCACAAGGTGTTCAATAAACTTATTTTTGTCATGATCATGATTACTCACATATAGGTTACTCTTTGTATTACATGGTTATAGGCAATGTATGCCTTGGTTGATCAGACAGATAGATGTTTGACATTCAGTTATGAGGGACACATAATTAACATTCTACATGATGGCATTGATGGGAACCACATGTTTCACATAGATACCCTATAGTCAAATGTGGTATAACATAGGACCATATAGGAGGATTCTTATGTAGTATAGTAACATGTCATTCAAATTCATAGACTCCAAACTAATGCCAAAGATAAGGCTATAGTTTTACTGACAACATGGTATGATGATCACAGTGATGATGATTTATTCATGTTTGGGCATATTAAATATCTTAAATTGGATGATATCCTACCATATATTCCATTTGACTATCCACATCTTATGGATGTGCTCTAAGGTCTATAAATGCACTAATTTTCATTTGTACATACTCTAATTTACTTACACATTGCTAGAATATAGTTTCTATTATCTTGATCCTTGTATATAGTTTCAATTTCATGATTTTTTATACATATCTTATGATCATAAAACATGAAAACAATATAATATGTTAAAAATACAAAAATCATTCAAATATTGTTTTAAAATATATATATATATATATAATAGATTATATGCATTTCCATGTTTACATTCCCTATATTTTCCAAGTAATACATATATTGTTTGTGTTAGTGTAGTTATTTTTATTATACATACATGCTTCACTTGTTCTCTTCAAGTGTTCAAAAATTCTTACTTGTCTTAGGTCTATTACACATATCCATATTTTCTACTATCTATCCACTAGGGCACATATACAGATACATAGATTCAACATTGATACATTAGCCTATTTAGGCCATGATATACATAACCTCCACTTAACTAGGTTACATCATTCTATAATACACTAATTTTTCTCCAACTAATATTACTATAGACTCATTTTATGTACATATTTGCTATTATACATATATGTACCACATGTTCATGCATAGTTTCATTTCTAGGTTTACTAGTTTAGATTTTATTGTGTGTCTTTTCCTCTACATCTACTTGAGGGAATTTAAATATTCCATTATTTCATGGACGTAAGCCACTTAATTTAATTTTATCTAAGATTTGGACATGTGCCCATGTCCTTGTGTGTGCCTTCTTGATTATGTATTCATACATTTAAACATGTCATTCCATGTGTCTTTAAGCCAACCTTGCTTGTTATTTACATATGTGGACATTTGAACATGTCCTTGTATGTATTAATTTCTTACACTTAGTAACATGTGCCCATGTCCTTTGTATTATGGCCCATATGCCCAATTTGTGTGCCTCATGTGCTTTTATGTATGCTTTCATGTATGCATCATGGCCATGACACTTGTCTCTTGCTTATTTATTTCACACTTAGTTTTCAATGCCATGAGGTACCTCATACATCTCCACTTCATTATCTAGTGCTTTGATAGACATCATGCCCCATACATTTTTATATCTATCTTGACAAACTTGAGAATGCTATAACTAACATACATCGTATATTTCCAACTTATACTTAATCACTTTTACATTATTATGTCATGTTTACACATTATATTGGTTTATCACACATATATCATATATTTTTGATGTAACACTCATGTGTAGAGATTTTATTTTGAGTTAGATATTGAATAGGTTAAAAAACTCCCATCAAAATAAGGGGAACTCATAGGGGTTTGTTATAAAGATCAGTCCATTCGAGTGCACTTAGAACACCATTTTTAGCATGTTGACACATATTATAGAGCATAGAATCATGAAAACATAGTGAAAATAGTAAGACATAAATCAGTTTTGGTTTATAAAAAAAAACATAGGATACAATCATGACACAAAGGAAACTACAGTAATGTGCTACTGTCTAGTAGCCCTAGAAATAAGAAAATATAGATTAGCTAGAAAGGTACAATAGTTATTATTGACCATTTTTACCAAAATTCAAAATGATTCAACCCCCTATAGTCAAAAAATTGAGATAGGGGTCTATTAAAATTTCATATGGTGTGTTATAGTTCATTTAATGTCTTATTAACCTTGGTCTTAGTCTAATTTAGTCTTTGTATCATTCAAAGACATTTAAGGGTCATTTTAGAGATTTAAATGCAAGTGGTGTAGTTTTAAGGTTTCCATGTGTTCAAAAATTACTTACAACATAAAATATGTTAGTATTTATTATACATGTGAGTTTATAAATAAAACTTGTAGGTGATAACTGAAAATCAAGAAAATAAGTGCATTTGAGGGAGTTCAAAGGTTGTACAAACTATGAGAGAGAATAGAATATGGGAGAAGATTTTGGAATGTCTCTTAAAAATACATAAAATAATTTATTATCTTTCCATTCTTTATAAGTGAGAAAAATGGGATAAAACCATTATGATCATCCATCGCTTCACTATGCACATAAAACTGGTCAACAAGGTTTTGGTTAGTATGACCAATAGGAGAAGTTTCAGGTCAAATGAATTTTTGGGGTAATATTAAAATTTATAATATTAAATTACATGTTTTTATTTAAAATAATTATAGCTTATACTTTATAAATCATTTTTAACAAGTTGACTATGTTTTTGTGCTTGTTATTTCCCACACCCTATAGGTTTTGATCTTGTTTGATCCAGTCTATAAAAATTAGTTTGTAAATTTTATTTAATAATATTTTTAATCCCTCATTTAATCTTTACCATTCTTGGTTTCCTATTTTTATATTATTTTATGAGCTAATTAGTTTAGATTAGAGGAAGACGTCACAAATGGAGCTTGCAATTAGGTTTCAATACTTGTAGAATGTTCCTTTCTCTACAATGGTTTGATATGGGTGTGAGGTATTGAGTTTCATGTTTTTAATGTCTCATTTCCCCCCTCTACTTATAATTTCAATCTCTAAAGCCAACATCATGAATATTACAGTAACATGCAACACACAATCAACTCCATACAAACATCCATATACAATCATGATGTTTTAAGCTTTGATTATGGTTACGAAGAGTATTATGTTGTTGAAAACCTAATTATAACATGATCAATAAAACTAGGCCCTGTAATTGACAAAGAATGGAATATGATAGACAATTCAGTCTTCCATATCGTCATACACCATTAATGCATGTTTAAAAGTGCTATGGAGAGAGATAACTAGGTTGAAATGAAAGTTATGAAGATGTTTTAAGTACTAAATTGTTTTAAAAATTAATTTGAGAATTTGGATAAGGTATAATATTGGTTACAAACCATACACATTTATTATTTCATTTTCATTACCCTACAGCCTATGATGTTCATCTACAGGTAACCATACATAGAGACTTGAAGCATGGTCATAAGGATGTCCTAACATGTTTTAAGGATTTAATTAGGATGTGATAAGAAAGATATGCCTTGATAACCCATTACAAAGTCATATATTGTGCATATTACATAGTCTTACCTTCACTTCCCTATATGTTGTTGTGTGTCTTCATCTGCAGGGTATCACAGAGACCTGAGCATGGTCATGGAAGAGTTTAACATGTTTTGAGGTTCTTGTGAAGGATGTGGAGGCTAGAAACACTTTATAAGTCATGATAAAAGAATTATATTATTAAGTATACTAAATAAATACTTTAAGAGAAGAGAACTAAGCTTTAAGGACAAAATCCCTAAAAACCCCAAAATAGAACTTGAGGCCCTTTTGTTGATGCCAAATAACAATGTTTCATGGTGTTTGATCATTTTTTTATGTATCTACCTTGTATCCATACCTAAGGGAAGAGCCATGAAAATAGGAATGAGTGTGTGACTAGTGGAAAGTAGTGTTTGGAGACCTCAAAATCTTGGATTTGTTCATTGTAGTTTTTAGTGTATTCTATAGGATTGGAGCCTCCAAAGTGACTTCACTCCTTAAGATAACAATACAAAAATATATCACTATAACAAATGGTTTTAGTAATTTTAATATCACTTTTATGGTCTAAATTTTATCAAGAATGGTTAGAGTACTAGGTTTTGGCCTAATGGACACACCTATAGGTGTATTATGGTTCAAAAAGGCCACCTATAGTTGATTGTAGGTATCTACAGTCTAATGACACAAACCTAGACATTAAAACCTAATGGATAAGGACACATAAAATTTAAAAGATACTTAATAATACCTCATATTATTCTTAAAGGTATGTGACATAGGTTTCAAGGATGATGTCCACATATAGACCTTTGCCTAGTCAATTATAGCTAACTGTAATAGACAGTGAGTTAAAAGAATGGTATTATTGATGTTAGTAGGGTATGAACATGATGTGAAGTGATGTATATGAATTTTTAATGACCTAAGACACTAATAAAGTCTTGGGGTAATGTATTAAAGGCCTAAATCATGAAAATACACTTGCAAGTGCCTGTTTCTAGCAAGAAAGATAGTTTGCAACCCAAATGAGTCAAGTGAAGTGGTATGTAATGAGAAATTCTTAGAAAGTTTTATATGGTAAGTTGGTATGTAAACACAATTATCATGGTATTAATGGACTTAGGATACCCTCACATAATATATATAAGACATGGATGTGTTATTATGTAAGTAACATATGGTCATGCCCAAAGCATGCACATAGTCAAGGTTCAAAAGGGTTTACATTAAGTTTTGAAAGAGTTAAGGGAGATATCCATGTGATGAAGAGATAAAATTCAACATAGATAATCTACACCACCTGAGATAACTCTTTATATATTAAATTTTTATGATATAATAGGGAAAGTTCCCTCTATTTTATCTAAGATAGAGGGCACTCCCCAAAGATGCAAACCCTATAGGTTTAAAAAAAGAAGATGGCAATGTGAGTTGGAAACTTGATGAATATCTTAGGAAGGTATTGAAAACTATGAGAGACATGGAACCATATGGATAATAATGAATAGGGGTTAATAAATCATTAGGGTGTCCTAAACCTACAAATATGTAGGCAAACCTACTTATTCTAGACTAAGCCTATTACCCATTTGGGGGACTAATAGCACTTATAACATTATAAAGCCTTAGAACATGTTTTTATGGAGTTATAAGGAGTTTCCTAGATATTTAAATGTAGATAAAACCACATAAAAGACATTTATTAGCTCAGACCAATTTAAGGTGTGAATAATGCATGAGAAGAGATTGAGTGGGTAAATTTAGAAGCTCATACCTACTTGTAGGTTGTGCATGGGAGTCTGAGCAGTTGTTAAACATTGAAAAAGGTCTTGAACATTGTCTTTATGAAATTTTTATGCAAATCCAATGTTAGAATTTTATGAACAAAGGCTAAGGGTCAAAGTTACCTCATAATCATGAGAATAATGATGATGAAGAGCATGGTGAAGGTCAAGATCAAGACAAGAAGACATACAAGAAGAAAGGATTTAGAAAGTATAGCAATAAGAAGAAGTCCTTAAAGAATAATAAGAGTCTCTACACCAAGGGAGATTGTAGCTCATCAAATGAGAGTGAAGATAATGACTCAGAATATGATCATGAAGATGATAGTCTTATTAAAGATGAAGCTTTGTTTATGGATGAGGAATGAGGTTTCTCAAAACAAAAGGAGTATACTTGAAATGATTTAGATGATGATGAAGACGAGATGTAATATCATACTGCATTAACAAATGCTCTTGAGGAATTGAAGATTGAGAAGAAGATCAATAAGAAGATAAAGTCTCAACTCAAATACTATGAGGATCAATTCAATGTGTATGAGTAAAGAATGAATGAAGACACCAAGGAGAATAAATATATGTTTAAACATCTTAGTTGTCAATTTTAAATCATATCTACAATCCTAAAATGTAAAAAGTATTAATGTTCAAGGTATGTTTCTAAAAATAAGTCTTTGAAATTTGAGTTAAATATGTCTACAAGCAAGGTGATGTCATTTGTGATATTTAAAAAGATCTCAAGTGATCTAGATAATATTCTGAGTGGTCAAAATCATGTTAGTATATAAATAATCTTGGATATTAATAAGAATAAAAAAATATAACTCAAGACAAGATGAAGACTAATGTGAATGAAGACAATCAAACTTTGAAGATAAATCATCAAACAAGGAATGAAAGTGCTAGAAGAATAAAGAAAAATTAGATTAGATAGCTAAATTCCATGAGGTATGCAAGATTAAATGTTTAATGTTACACATGTAATCAATTTGGTCATAGGGTTAGAGAGTGCAAAAGACTTTTTAGAAATGAGTTTGCATGTAACTATGATGGGGGTCATTAGTCAAAAGGTATGAATAGATTTAAGTGATTTAATTATCATGACATAGGACACATTGAAAATTTATATCCAAATAAGGTAAGATAAGATACATTTATTTAAAAAGGTATAGTGTGCTTCAAGTGACAATAGAGAGATCACATTGTTAGATTCTTCAAGCAAAGGCCTACAAGATAGAATGAGTTTAATTAGGATCTTATATTTCAAGGAAGAAGGAAAGTCAACACATGGAAACCAAATGTGACAAGTGTTAGTATTGATGATACTACAAGTCCAAGTAATTTGTTTGCTATGGTGGATATTTCTTTAGAATTTGAAGAATGCCAAGGTATTTCATTATTTGCTCATGTTGTGAGTGAAGAGACTAAGATCAAAGAGAAGACTAAGGTATTGGTAAAAGCTAGTCCTGAGGTATGTATGGATCCAATTTAACATCATTATATTAATGATCATGTGTCATGAAAATAACATCAACTATTTGTGCCTGGTGATTAGGTTCTAAACTACAAGGGTAATTCTTCAGATGAAAAGGTATGTCATGAATCTTTGTTGTCTCCATATATTTTCAATCTAATCCTAGAAGAAAAGGAGAATGTTGTATTGGTTGAGAATTTTGATTCTATTAAGCCTAAGAAGAATAAGAAATAAATGTATTAGATGAGAAAGGAGGAGAACGAATATGAGGATTTGTGGGCGACTCATGGTTTCACATTATTTAGGACATTGTGAAGTAGGATGTTGCTGCTTGTGCTTCTTAAGAGACATCTTTTATTGTATAGAATCAAGGTTATGTGATCAAGATGATATTGTCTATAAAAAAAGGTATTTGGTTAAGGGGTAGAAACAAGATCATAAGATTATTCTAGAGATTTGTAAAGGAATTTTTGTTCAGGATAAGAATGGGTATTTCTAGATGGCATAATGAGATTGATGAAATTTCAAGAAGAGTTTGATGCTCAGAAAGGTATTTAGTATTATTTGTAATGTAATATACATTTTGTTTTGGTTTTAAGGTATGTTGAATTCAAATTGAATATTTTTGAGTGCTCTCAATTTTTATCTTAAGGGTAAACATGCCTTAAATTGGTTATAGGGAGTCAATGTTTCTAAAGGTATGGAGGCCCATTTTTTGGTCCATAAGTATGTGATGGTTATCTTTAGGTGTGAAATATGTTTCAGAGGTGGAAATTGACCATAATTAGGTTGAATGGTATAAATGGTTTGTCAAATCAAGCTTCATAAAGATCTACAAGTTTGTGATTCTCAAGTTATTCAAAATTTTATCAAAATGGAGGCCTAATTGGCTAATAAGTTTGTGAAGGAAGAATGTTTTAGAGGATGATATTGGTTATTAAATTTTTATTTATTGAGGGGGAATATTATAATTCTCCAAATATGAATTTTCATGTCTTGAAGGTGCATCTACTAAAAGTTGTGGAATCTGCAAGTTCCAATAAGGGCTATAAAAAGACTAGACATGCCTGGTTTGAATAAGAGTGATTCTTGCTAATTTTCTACAAAAAATAAAGGTATGTTTGTTTCAAGGAAAGTTATCAAGTTGGTTTAGTGAATTTTTACTGATTGGTGAGTGGCATGAATCTCTGTTGATGGTTTTTATGGCAGCCTAAGAGAGAAGGCTAGTTAGCATGTGTGGTAGTTCTTCATCGTGTATGGAGATCTAAATATGATTTGTTATGAAATGGCTCATAAATATTATGGGGAGTCACTTTTAAATGTATTTTGGTGATTTATATTATATTTTAGTATTTTTCATTAGTTGCAGTGCTTGGTTGAAGAGTGTGTTGGCTTTGAGCAAGAAGAAGTTGTCAAGGCAAAGAAAAAGTAGGATTAAGGTAAGGGGGAGTATGTATCATATTTATAAATATGGTCCTCTTCTATTTTTGGTCTTTTTATGTCCTCAAGATCAGATTTTTCCCAATTTGGCATCATGTCAAAGAGGAAGAAATTTCCTATTATGAGAGTGCTTGAAAAGAGAGAAGGAAGGTGAGTTATATATTATTATATGATGCTTGTTAGCATCAATAAAAAATCGGGAGATTGTTGGAGATTTTTAAATGTTATTGTTGATGATTTTAAATTTCATTTGATTCTAATCAACAATAATGGGAAGTTTCAAGATATATGACTTGCGTCTTGAAACAACCTCCAAATTTTTAAGAAGTTGGTTCTTCTTTAAATCAAGTATATAATGGGAAAAGGGATAGGAATTTTAATTAGAAACACAAATGCAAGAAAGGAAATTTAATCTATGGAAATGCGCCTAAATGTAATTTGACCTTAATCTTGAGCATAGTGAGACTATATGTAGGATTCATTTACATTTGAGAGCAAACAAGTGCATGATCAATGTAAAAGATGAAAATAATAGAAATAGAGGCTCATAGCATAGACTACTTTTGTAGTGATATAGAAAATGTCAACAAAGACATAGGGTTCAATCTTATTATTTGAATTTTATAAACATATAAGAGGTACAAAAACATGTACATTTATATAAACTTTCAACTCAAGAAAATGAGACAAAAGCAAATGACATTCCTAATCACAGTTCTTAGAAATTTTACAGGCTAGACTACTTTTGCAAATGACACAGAAAATATCAACAAAGGCATAGGGTCCAATCTTCTTATTTGAAATTTTAGTCATATAAAATATGTAGAAACATGTACAGTTATATAAACCTTTCAACTCAAGAAAATGAGACAAAAGCAAATGATATTACTTAGTCACAGCTCTAGAAAGTTTAGACTCTTTTTACGATAATTTTCTCTTAAAATTCTCTCTTATATTTCCTCCTCCTATGGTGATCTCTACATCCTTATTTATAGCCTTAGATCCACTCCAAATTGTCTACTTGTTCACAATCTAACATCCCAAATGAAATCTCTAACCGAAATGGAAGTGTCTAGCAGAAGATATCTTATAGATTTTGAAATGATTTGTCTTTTGGCAGTTCATTAGTGGAAACAAATTGCAGAACACTCCCTTCTCTTAAACGCTAGGTAAAACTTAGCCAATTTCTTCTTGTTACTTTAGGAAACACCAAATAATGACACTTGTTGTGCTCTGCAGCACCCATCGAAGACACGCGGCACTTTCCACGTAACTTATACTCTTTTGTGTCTTTGCTCAGCCATGTTCCGCCTTTGACACTTGTTGCTATCCGCTTCCTCAAAAATTCAATAGCTTAAAAGAAAATAAGATTCACAGCATTTCTTACCTGAGTAAATTTTAAAAGGAGCATAGAGATAGGTGGTAAAATCTATTATTTCATCAAAAGACATGTGTCAATCTCTGCTTTACTTATTTGGGTTACGTGGTGGTCTCTGCTTCTTTTAGCAACCCTTTTAGAAACCTGCAGAAGATGACACATGGCATTATCCATTTTACCCTATTTATACCATAGTAACAAATGGGTCTCATTTCTCATTTACATGAACAATGACACCTGGTGGCTTCTGCTTGCTGCAGACACACAACTTGGGACCCACCACAGTCTTTGATATATGAGTGAAGGAAAGATGAAGATAATTTGGACCACGACACGTGTTGGCTTCTACTTTCTTTTGTTGGAGTACATGACAGCTTCTATCACTTTTAGAAAATTAAAACTAAGACCTTCTATGATTGCCACTTGGCATATTCTGCTTGATCTTGATACTTAGCTTTTGAAACCTTTCATTGAAAAGAAATGAAATGAGGGTGCCGATATGAAATCGTAGACACTGACACTTGGTACATTCTGCTAAGTCACTATGAGATACATGGCACATTCTAACCAACTCATAGAAAATATAAAAGGTGCCTCAAATGATGACACTTAACAGTTTCCACTGAGAAGGATGCCTCAGATGATGACACTTGTTAGCTTTTGCTTTACCCTGACACTTAGACAAAATGAATCAAAAGAAAAATAGAGCCTGTGCTCTATTTAAAAACTCTACCATCTTGGACCAAAGTATGTGAAGACAAAAATTCATGGTGCATGACTAAAAAATAGAATGGAATGTAGAGTAAATTTTTTGCTCAATAGTTATTGGCAACCCCAAGGACTTTTGAGCCTGCTAAAAAAGAAACCACAACTCCCACTAGATCAAAAATTACTAAAAACACAATTTTAACTAAAATGTTTTAAATAGATTCCATTTACAAGAATCTCTTTGGGTTCACCTTCCATCATTTCTAGCTCAAATGAATTTTTTTTTTTGCATGCCCAAATTCTATAAGGGCCAATCCGTAATGCTTCAAACTTAGTGTGTTGACCTAGTCTGGCAGCTCTTGCATCCCATTTTAAAACAATTGAGCCTATTTTGAAATTGGGATTTGATTTTATTTTATCAAAATAGTCTTTAACTATTTTATGATGCTTTATTAATGAATCATGTGCCGCATTCCTCATTTCTTGAACTTCTAGAAGTTTTGCTAATCTGACCTGCATGGGGCCATTTTCTTCAATTTCAATCTATTTGATCAGCTGAAGAGCAAGAATCTCCAATCTTAGGGGAATTACAATAGGTTTCCCATATACTAATTCATATGGTGACATTTTGATCACTTCTTTAGGCATAATTCTATCAGCCCACAGTGCTAAATTAAGCACTTTATGCCATTCCTTATGATGATCAACCCCTATTCTTTTGATGAGTCTAATTAGGTTCTTATTAGTTGATTCTACCAAACCATTACCCTGAGGATAATAATTAGAAGAAGTTTTTATATATATTCTATGCTTTAATGTAAAGTCAGATACTTTGGACCCTAAAAATGCTTTAGCATTATCTAAAATTATGGTGCGAGGAGCCCCAAAATGAGTAGTGATACTCCCTAGAAAATCTAAGATCACATTTTCTGTGGCTTCCTTAAGTGGCACTGCCTCGGTCCATCTGGTGAAATAATTTGTGGCTATTAAGATCCATTTGTGGCCCATACTAGATACTTTATTTATCATTCCAATGAAGTCAAGACCCCATTGAGAAAAAGGTTCATCCACAATTATAGGACTAAGAGGCATTGCTGCATTCCTTCTCATCCCCACACAATATTGACAAGATTGACATTTTTTAACCAACTGATAAAAATTTGCAAATAAAGTAGGCCAGAAATAACCTACTTCACTTATCTTTATAGTTGTGGTCTTTGTAAAAAAATGTCCACCAGATACTCTATGATGTATTTCATGTAGTATTTTCTTAGCCTCATCCTTTTCTACACATCTTAACAATTTGCCATCAGAATTTATTCTAAAAAGAACCTATTTAATTAAAACAAAATGAACTCCTTGCATCCTATAATATCTTCTCTTATTTTGAAGGAGTTCTCTTGGGTAAATTCCATTTTTCATAAAATGAATCCTGCTTGTAGCCCAAGATTTCTGATCAACTTCTTGTATTCTCAATACAATTTCTTCTTCTATTCTTGAATTTATCTCTTTAGGTATCATCTTTTCAAGCTCTTGAGTCATATATTGACACAAACCCCTACCTTTGACTAATTTAGTCAGTTTGACTTCTACATCATATTCCATGGTCTTAGTTATCTAGTTTACTCTTTTTTCAGTAATTTCACCCTCCATGATGTATTCTCTAACACTTGGATGTGCTAAAAGTATCAAAATTTTACTTCCTGATAATATATGCCTAAAATTTTTAAGAGCTTTTACGATACCATATGCTTGTTTTTCCACAAAGTTATATCTAGTTTCATATTCTCTAAGAGTCCTCAATAAAAATGCTACTGGATGCTCTCCCTCCTATTTATCATCCTTTTGTGTTAGGATAGCAGCAATACTAAGCTCTCCTCCATATACATACATTAAAAAAGGATTAGAAAAATTTGGGTTTCTAAGTACTAGAGCTATTGAGATAGCTTTCTTGACATCTTCAAAGGCTTGCTTTCCTTTCGTAGGCCACTTGAAAATTAGGTCTTTTTTCAGCAAAAGTGTCACTAGTCTTACTAAGCCTGCAAAGTTAGATATGAACCGACTGAAAAAATTAATTTTTCCTAAGAAATATTGAATTGCTTTCTTATTGACTGGAAGAGGTAAGTTCATTATAGTTGCCACTCTTTCTGGGTCTATGGAAACTCCTTATTTAGATACTATATGTCCCAATAATTTGCCTTGAGGAACATCAAAGATACATTTCTTAGGATTCAAGGATATTCCAAATTCTTGACATTTTTTAAACACAGCTTCTAAATGATCAAAATGATTAGCAACATTCTTTGAAAAAATAGTAAGATCATCAAGATAAATTAGGATGATTTTATTTATCAGTTCCCCAAATGTAACATCCATAGCTCTCTAAAAAGTGGCTCCAGCATTTGATAGGCCAAATGACATTTTAGCATATGAAAATGTTCCCCATTTGGTAGTAAAAGTAGTCTTGTATTTGGTCTTCTTTAGCCAACCAAATCTGATTGTATCCAAAGAAACTGTCTAGCAAAGAAAATCTCTCTAATCTAGCCACAGTTTGTAGAATTTGTTCCATGGAGGGCAAGGGATAGTGATCCTTCAAAGATGCTTTGTTTCAATCTTTGAAATATATACAAAGTCTTATATCACCATTCTTTTTCCTAACTGGTACCAGATTTGATACCCAGGTTAAGTGTTTGATTGGAAAAATTATTTTAGAATCTAAAGGTTTCTGCAACTCATCTACCATTAGAGGTTCAATTCTTGGATTTACTGGCCTCTATTTTTGTCTGACAGGCTTAGATCCTTTAGTTAGTTCTATTGTGTCTTGAATGATGTCTCTATTATATCCATGAAGGTTTTCATAGCTCCAAGCTATGACTCTATCATATTTTTTGCATAATTCAATTAGCCTTTCATTTTCTTCTTGAGTTGTAGAATTTCCAACCTTTAATTTTTTCCCTTCACTCACCTCTATTTTAGAATAATCTGCTTTGTTTGCTTGGAACCTTTTCTTCTCCAGGCTTACATCTTCTGGGTCAAAAAGGCTCTCTAAAGTGATTAAACCTTTGGGAAGCTTATTATTATTTAATTGTATAATTTAATCTCCATATGCTTCTTCATTCTTTGGTTGCAATTAATCAGCAAATTCCCTTGATTGTTGTAAGAATGAGAGTACTTGAGAATCAATCTTAAATACTTGCCAATTCTCATCATTATCAAGAATAGCTGGCCTTACTATAACTTTTATTGACTCATTGTTAATTAATAGGCCAATTGTTGGATCAAACTGCGAACCAATCTGTGCCATCTTATCAGCTTCAAAAATTTGAATTCTGGGAACTACTTCAATATTAAAAGCTTCAAAATCTTTTATTAAGTCCCAAATTCTATGCTTATAGGATGTCATTCTGACATTCTTTGTTATTACCTTTTCTCTAATTTGCTTTACTACTAATTCTGAATCTCCTTTTACTATTAGATTCTTTATTCCTTTTTTCTTCGCTAATAGGAGCCCATGTACTAAAGATTCATACTCAGCATCATTATTAGTGCAAGCAAATTGAAAATGGATAGCTCTTAAAATTTTCTCACCATTTGGAGTAGTAAGACAAATTCCTACTCCAACACCATTTTTACTTCTATCCCCATCAAAATTTAAAGTCTAAATTTTTGAATCTTTTCCAGATCCTTGATTAGTTGGCATTTCTTTCCTTAAAACATTTAGGATTTCATGGTCCTCATAAAAAATAACATAAGTGCCCGAACCAGTAGAATTATAATTCTCATATGGGTCACTATGTGTCATAGCTAACAATTGGTTATTTTATTTTTCCTGATTATGCAAAATCCTGTCACCTATCTTAGTAAAATGGAAGGAATCCGATTTGGATTTGCTTACCTCTGATTCATTATTCACTAAGGCTATTGTCTATAGATGAACTGTGTCTTTGAGCTTTCTCTTATCAATAGGTCCTTCAGTATATTTGGGCATTACTTGACTTTGAAGAGCTTCTTATAATAGTGTCCTTTGTTCAGGAATAGCTAACATGTCCTAAATTGATACTTGTGTTGGGGTCATCTTTAGCTAATCCACTACATTCATTGACCCAAAAGTTTGAATTATTGGAAGATTAGGATATCTTGTCTTTCTTTGAACTTGTTCAAGAACTTCTTGATTCTGCACTAACTGAAGCATTTCTAATCTAACAGATGCATGTTGATGACATTGAAATGAAGTATTCTTTATAACTTCATTATTTACAACTTTAGGTTATTCTAGTATTCTTCTCTTTGATCTAGTATAGTAGTCTGATAGCACCACTGATTTCTTAGAAACAGAAGCTTCATTCAAAAATATTGATTCTTCATCTTCAACCCATGAGAACAAAGCATATTTTAGGGTTATTTCTTCCTTTTATTGTAAAGACATCCCTTGCATCTGAGCCATCAAGACTAAATTCTACATATTAGAAGACTGGTAGGATTGATTGTCACTGGAGCTTGTAAATTGATCATCCATTCTTCTTTGCTCTACCATTTTTTGTTTTAGATTACCCATAGGACAATCTCTAGGTGTATGATCATTATTGCAAGGGAAACACTAGGCATTAGTATTATCCACATAGTTATTTTTCCCTAAAACAATATCCCTTTTTGAATTGGGAGGAATAGTCTGTGAAGGTGTAGGGACTGCAACTAATTGATTTGCTGGCTGATGGTTAGTTTGTCTTGGAGGACCCTAGTATTAGTTTGGCTGAGATGAAAATATGTTTCCTTGATACCCTTAATATGGAGGCTTAGGGAAAGTATTCTTCTATCTTTTTATATTGATTAGCTCATTAGAAAATGTCCTTAATATATTATTAATATCATCCAGCTCAGATGACTGAGTGGGGACAATTTCTTTAGCAGATGGTTGAGGATAGGTGTGCATAGACATAGGTGGGGCTATTGATTTAGGGGATTCTTGAGGTAATGGAAAGGAAATTTTTGGGAACATGGGCATGGGAGGTCTTGAGGGTAACTTTCCAGCATCTATCAAATTATTCTCTGCTCTGATAGCACAATCATAAGCCTCAAGCAAAGTGTGTCCTCCAAGTGACTGAATCATAATAGATATATCTAAATTCAAAGCCTTAAGATAAAATACTATAACCATACCTAGTAATGTTCTAGTTGTAGTAGGGATTATTTCGTAAGTCTTTGGAAATCTAGAATTGAAGTCAGTCATGGCTTCTTGTGGTCCCCTTTGAATGGTAATTAATTGTTGTAACAAAGAAGACTTATCACCCTTCTCTGTGAATCTTTCAAAGAAAAGATATTCGAGCTGATCCCATGTGGAAATGGTATTTGGGGTTAGGGACCTATACCATTCTAAAGCTTTCCCTTTAGAAGAAGCTACTAATAATCTTATGGCCACAATTTTCTGTGTGACAGCATGTATATCACAGACATCTGATACATCCTGAAGATGTTCCTCAGGTGTTTTAAAGTCTTGCCCACTGAATTTGAGTAGAGCTTTTAAGGCATTCACTAGGATAGGGTCCCAAGTGGCTAGTGGTATTGGAAGAATCAAGGGACTACCAGTGTTCCAACTTGCATAATTTCTTGGGGGTATAGGGGCTCCCATATTTGCTCTTGGTATTGGTACAAACTAGTTGACTCTTCTACTTGGACTAGCTACCAAAGGTGGCAAAAGAATACCTAGATTTGTAGTAGATTGTGATCTGGTTACCAGTCCATAGCTATGACTCCTCATAGCTCTTTGGTTCATACAATCTTGAAAGAAAATTCAAGATTGGTCCTACTGGGCATGCCAAAAACTATTGATCATTTAAAATTACGCTTGATTATAATCAACAACAATGGGAAGTTTCAAGATATGGGACTTGTGTCTTGAAACAACCTCCATATTTTTAAAAAGCTGGTTCTTCTTTAAATCAAGTATGTACTGGGAAAAGGGATAGGAATTTTAATTAGAAATACAAATGCAAGAGATGAAATCTAATCTATGGTGATGCACCTGAATGTAATTCAACCTTAATCTTGAGCACAGTGAGACTATATGTAGGATTCATTTACATTTAAGAGCAAACAAGTGCATGATCAATGTAAAAGATGAAAACAATAGAAATAGAGGCTCATAACATAGACTACTTTTGTAGTGATATAGAAAATGTCAATAAAGGCATAGGGTTCAATCTTCTTATTTGAATTTTCTAGTCATATAAGAAGTGCAAAAACACGTACAGTTATATAAACTTTAAACTCAAGAAAATGAGACAAAAGCAAATGACATTCCTAATCACAGTTCTTAGAAATTTTATAGCCTAGACTACTTTTGCAAATGACACAGAAAATATCAACAAAGGCATAGGGTTCAATCTTCTTATTTGAATTTTTAGTCATATAAAAGATGTAGAAACATGTATAGTTATTTAAACCTTTCAACTCAATAAAATGAGATAAGAGAAAATGATATTACTTAGTCACAGCTCTAGAAAGTCCAGACTCTTTTTACGATAATTCTCTCTCAAAATTCTCTCTTATATTTCCTCCTCCTATGGTGATCTTTGCATCCTTATTTATAGCTTCAAATCCACTCCAAATTTTTTGCTTGTTCCCAATCTAACAGCCCAAATGAAATCTCTAACTGAACTGGAAGTGTCTAACATAAAATATCTTATAGATTTTGAAATGCTTTGTTTTTTGGTAGTTCATTGGCAGAAAGAGATTGCATAACTCTCCCTTCTCTTAAATTCTAGGTAACACTTAGCCAATTTATTCTTATTACTTTAGGAAACACCAAAAAATGACACTTATCATGTTCCATAACACCCATCAAAGACACATGGCACTTTCCATGTAACTTATACTCTCTTGTGTCTTTGCTCAGCCATGTTTTGCCTTTGACACTTATCGTTATTCCCTTCCTTGAAACTTCAACATCTTAAAAGAAAATAACTTACCTAAGTAACTTTTAAAAGGAGCATAGAGACAGGTGACAAACTATGCTACTTCATCAAAAGACATGTGTCAATCTCTGCTTTACTTATATGGGTTATGTGGTGGTCTTTGCTTCTTTTAGCAACCCTTTTAGAAACCTGTAGAAGATGACACATGGCATTCTCCATTTTACCCTATTTATACCATAGAAACAAATGGGTCTCATTTCTCATTTACACAGATAGTGACACCTGGTGGCTTTCACTTGATTTAGACACACAACTTGGGACCCACTATGGTCTTTGTTATATCAGTGAAGTAAAGATAAAGATAATTCAGACTGCGACACATGTTGGCTTCCACTTTCTTTTGCTGGAGTACGTGATAGCTTTCGTCACTTTTAGAAAAGTAAAACTGAGACCTTTCATGACTACCACTTGGCATTTTCTTCTTGATCTCAATACTTAGATTTTGAAACCTTCCACTAAAAAGAGATGAAATAAGGGTGCCGATATGTAACCATGGATGCTGACACTTGGCGCATTCTACTGAGTCACTATGAGATACGTGGCACATTTTGACCAACTCATAGAAAATATAAAAGGTGCCTTGGATGATGACACTTGGTAGTTTCCACTGAGAAGGATGCCTCAGATGATGACACTTGTTAGCTTCCACTTTACCCTGACACTTAGACAAAATGAATCAAAATGAAAATAGAGCCCGTGCTCTATTTCAAAACTCTACCATCTCAGACCAAAGTATGTGAAGACAAAAATTTGTGGTGCATGACTAAAAAATAGAATGGAACATAGAGTAAAATTTTTTGCTCTATAGTTATCATGGTGATGTCATAGAGGTGTCCTAGTGAGTGGATGAATTTATTTAATAACCTAAATGATAATGACAAAGCGTGTAATGTGATTGTTCTAGTGTTCTTGAAGTATGCTTGGTTGATCTTCAGTTTTGGCATGGTTAGAGATGTTTAAGGATGAGTATGGAGTTTTTAACATGTGAAATAGGTCCCTAAAATGTTTTCTAAGCTTTGAGTGCTTGTGTGAATAAGTGGAATTCATCTAGTAGCATAAAATATAAGTAGGTAGTTTGATAACATCACCATTTCTATGTATGGATGAGTCAAGAAGATATGGTCACATTATTTTGACCACATTAGTCCCTAGTTGATTTGTGTTAAATTTAATATCATGCACCAAAATGCATCAAAAGATATGCAACTGTAAATTTGGGTTCTCATGTATTTTTAAAGTGTTTTCCCATAGCCAAATTTCTATGAGGCAAGAAAGAGTCGAGTAATAAATTTGGTGATGTCATATATCACACATTTGGATACTTCAAGAGAAATTGATCATATGGGTTTATTCAATTTTGTGCTTAATTATTTTTTGATAATTTTTAGGTCAAGTTATAAAGCATGACAAAATATATACATGCTCAAATTGGGCCTCTAAATAAGGTTTTGATATAGTTGGCTCTATGATATAAAATTATGAGTGAGAATTTTAATGTCATTATATCTAACACATGTGATGAGAGGATCCTTCTGCAACAATTTCAAAATGCAAGTATAATAGAAATTAACAACTCAAATTAAACCTAAAATAATACTTGAAAATATTGAATTGATCATAGACCACTTCAAGGGGGAAACCTCATTTGAGCAAGATCAATACAATAATTTCATGGATACCTTCTATGGCTTCAACACTTATATACAAATCCTAATCTAATAAACTACTACTTATTATAAATGTGGGATAAAACAAAATGCTCATGGGATGACTAACAAAGCATCTGCATCCATAGAAACTTCAAAAATAACAAAGTAAAGAGAAGAGATATCATGGGTTCATAGCATCCCCTCCATCTTAGAAAAATATTTGTAATCAAAGCTTTAGATGTGGGAATTGGTGTTGAATCTGAAAGAGTTGTTCCCATGTTGCATCCTCTAGTTGCATTCCATGCCACTAAATTAAAACCTCGGTGATGAAATGAGAGTGAAGTTGGCATGTGCACCTATCTATGATTACCTCTAGCTATAGAAGAATGGATCCTTAATTATCAAGTTTAGGTAAAATAGTCTACACCCTAATTTTTGTGCCAAAAACTTTCTTTAGACAAGAGACATAGAATACTTGGTGAAATCAAGAAGAAGGTGGGAGATCTAACTTATAATCAATTGACCTAATCTTCTAAAGAGCCTTATAGGGCCCAAAAAACTTGGGATCTAGCTTATGATGCCCTTTGATTTTTAAGGAGGATTGCTTATAGGACTATAGGCAAAGAAAAACCAAATCACATACTTGAAAAGTAAAATTAGAATGGTGTTGATCTACCTACTATTTCATTGAATTTTGTGCCATACAAAGATTTTCTCATAGGGTACTAAGGATCTGATCTCAGTTTCAAAGAATCATGTCGACCACTTGGAATAATGAACTATTGGGGTTGTATGAAAGGAGCACTAGTGGTGATTGACCATAGATTACTTTATATGGAGTCATTTTCAATAAAGTCTATTAGGAGGTATTATACCACCATTTAGTGAGAGGGAGCCACTTTTCCCACTGATGTTGTTGGTCTGAGGTGAAGCAATGGATGAAAGTTTCTAAGCATTTGTTGATAATTTCATTATGTACATCTATTTGTGGATGATACCTAGAACTCATCTTCAGTTGAGTGCTAGTACATTGAAAGAGTTCTATCCAAAAATTATTGGTGAAGGTGGCATCATGATCTAAGACAACATATGAAGGAATGTCATGAAGATGGAAAATCTGATCCAAGAAAATTTATACAATTATGGAGGCAGTATATGGATGACTGAGGCAACAAAAATGACTATATTTGGAGAGGCAATCAACCAAAACCAAGATCACTATTTTCTCAATATATTTAGGGAGCCCCTCAATGAAATCCATATAAATATGTCTCCAAATCCTAGTAGGGATGGGAAAGGGTTTGAGAAACCCAAGAATGAGTATTGTTTCACCCTTGTCATGTTGGTAGGTATCACATTTAGCCACCATCTATTGAATTGCCTTTTTCATTCCTTTCTAAAAGAAGTTACGACATACCCACTCATAAGTTTTGAGAAAATCTAAGTTCCTTGTAGATGGAGATGCATGGAATTCATAGAATATAGCCTACTATAGATCTGTGCTCTGAGGAAGCACCAGATGACCCTTGTATCACAAAGAATCACCATCCTAGGAATAATGTGGTATAATCTATGGGTTAGTGGCCAAATATTAAATTATTTGAGATAAGGAAGAGTCATGGATATACCCCTATTATACAGTGTCCAACTAATTTGGAAAAGGCATATAAATAGCTGAAAGAGAAGCTTCATCCATAAATGTGTGAGACAAAGAATCGACCATAATATTCTTTTTACCCTTCTTTTAAGTTATCTCATAATCATAACCCATGAGTTTACTGACCCATTTCTATTATGATGGGGTAGAGAACCATTATTCTAGGAAATATTTTAGACTCTGCTGATCATTTTTGATGTAAAAATGATTACCCAAGAGGTATGGTCACCACTTTTTTACTACATGTAAAATGGCCATAATTTCCTTATCATAAGTAGAGATCACTAAATTCTTGCCAAAAAGGGATTTGTTGGTGAATTAAAAGGGACATCCTTCTTGGAGGAGAATAACACCCAGTTCATTGCCATAAACATCACTTTAAATAGTGAAGGTCTTGGTAAAATTAGGCATAATAGAATAGGTGTAGTACGCATAGCTTGTTTCAATGATTCAAATACACACTCAATAGCTTTTATCAAAGTAAAATCATCTTTTTTCAACATAGTTGTTAGTGGAACTATAATATTTATGTAATCCTTGACAAAATTGTGATAATATCTAGTTAGCCACAAAAAACCATGAAGGATCTTGAGTGACTGAGGATGTGGCCAATTTGTCATAGAAACTATTTTTTTGGGATCCACCTAAACCCCTTGGGTGGAAACAATATGCCCAAGATCTCCACTTCATTTTGGCCAGAAGTACATTTGGATTGATTTGCACAAAGATGACGGTTAGATAGGAGTTGTAGTGTGAGCTTCAGATGTTGGATATGCTCAAACCATGTTTTACTATAATGAGGATATCATCAAAGAAGACCAAAATGAATTTCCATAGGTGGGCCCAAAATATTTTATTCATAAATTCCTATAATGTTGAAGGAGTATTTGTGAGGCCATAGGGCATGACCAAGAACTCATAGTGGCTATCAAGCATGAGAAAAGCTATCTTAGGGATATTATCCTCATGAAGCTAACTATGGTGATACCCAAAGTAGATATCTAACTTGGATAAAAAGTAAGCACCATGAAGCTCATCAAGAATCTCATCAATAACAAGGATTAGGAACTTATCCTTGATTGTGAGGTGATTAAGTGCACAAAAATCAATGTAAAGGCCCCATGACCCATATTTTTTTTAGACAAATAGAACTAGGGAAGAATATGGGTTGGTATTAAGGATAATAATGCCTTACTATAGTAAGTCTTGAATGAGCATCTCAATCTCAATCTTTTATTGAAATGGGTAGTGATAAGGTTAGATGTTGGGAAGAACACTTCTTAGAAGGAGCTGAATATGGTGGTCTTGTGATCATGAAGGTGGAAACCCCACTATTTTAGCAAAGACACATGCATATCATTTCAAAATGTTTTGGAGCTTAGAAGTAGTGGAGACTATTAAGGGTTGCATTTGAATGGAATGGAGTTAGGCAATGCCACTGTGTGAATTCTTCTTAAGAAGATTTTCCATGTGATGTGAACTTATGATGCTAAGAGATCTATGTTTTAGTCCTTACAATGTGTGTTTTTTCCCATTATCTAAAAAATGCATCCAAATTTTAGCAAAATCCCATAAGATGGGTCTAAGTGTGTGTAACCACGAGGCTCCCAAAACAACATCACATCTACCTAAGGGTAACACAAACATGTTAGAGTACAAGGTATAATCTCCAATAGAGATACACACATTGTGACACTTCTATTTTCAATGTAATATGCCCCCATTAGCAATCATGACTTCAAAATTGGAACAAAGATGGATAAAAAATTAGCATATTTGGTGATCTGAGGGTCGATGAAGTTATGAGTGCTACCTGAATCAATAAGTATTATGAGTGGGAGGTTTTTGAAGTAACCCTTGACCTACATGGTTTATGGGGTAGTAAATCTTGTTAAGAAATGGAGAGATATCTCTAGTTGGTCTTGTAGAGAAGCATGTTTCATAATCGATTGAGCTTTTTCTAGATCATATGTTATATCCTGAGCATCTTCCCAATCTTCAATTTTAAGTGGAGAGTTCACATCCAATAGTTATATCATTTTCTTGACAAATCGATGTCCCTAAGCGAATTTATCATCGTAGTTATAACATATTCCTTTTTCTCTAGGGGTTTGCATCTCTGCTTTAGTCAAATGCTTGATAGGAGTGGTTCTAGGGGTTGGCATTATTTGAGAGTAGTGTGGAGTTGTATTTTTGAAGGGAACAAAATTGGATTTGAATCATTATTGAGCTATGATCTTGTCCTCTACCAACTTATCCAAACCTAAGGATTCCATCATTGTGTTGGGATAGAACATCTTGACTTCATATCAGATTACATCCTTCAATCCACTGACAAAACAACTCTTGAAGAATTTATCAGACAATCCCTCTATATAATTAGCTAGTTTTTCAAATTTAGTTTGATATTCTCTTACTGTACTTATTTAGTAGAGTTCAGTGAGTGCTCAAATGAAGTCATCAAATTTAGTAGGGCCAAATGATCTCAAACTAAGGGTACAAAAATTATTCCATATGCATTTATCATGAGCCTTGGTATACTAATGATACCATTGAAGGGCTTCAAGTTCTAATTGAAAAGATACAAGAAGAACCTTATTGGCATCAAAAGTATTATGCAGACTAAAATATTTTTCTTCTTGATCAATCCATCTAGTTAGATTTGCACCATTAAATCAAGGAAAATTAAGATTCCACCCACAATAATTGTTGGAAGAAGAAAATGCAGTGTCTGAAGAAGACTTTGGATGTCGTTTGTTGTTTTTTGTGGTATGTTGAGGACTAAGACTGAGAATTTTTCATCAAGATCTTTGATGTGGGTTTTGAGGGTGGCAATTTTGTCCTCCATGGTTATTTCTCCTATTCATGTTACTACCATGATCCAAATATCTATTTTTTTACAATGAATAGAAAAACTAGAGTTAAGACACATATAGTAAGGAAAGTTTTGGATTTATGTGAAAATAGAAGGGGTAAAGGTGATTTTAATTAAAAAAAATTCATAGTGGAAGTATGATTCACAAAGGGGAGGGAAATTTTAGGAGTGAAAATAGAAAAACTATAAAATTTGTCAAAAAGGGACAAACAAGAAGAATGAGATGATGAACATAGTGTAAAAATTTCAAGGTAAATGGACAAAAATAGAAGTTATGGTAAAACCTAAAAAAATGGAAATTTGTAATTTACGATAATTAGGAGTGGAATTGGGATATAGGACCTCAAGGAAGAAAATGTAGGGAATGGAATTTTAGGTGTTTGGGTAAATTTTGAGGGTAAACAAGGCTTATGTTAGTTATTTTTATTATTTGTTACTATGCTCTATAAAACATGTCTCTGAGAATATTTTGAAATAAATCTATAGATCTGATATGGTGATTTTTTAATACTCTCAGTATTTTAGATACTAATTTGTAGACTCTATTGGTATTTTCTAATACTCTATTAGTATTTTTGAAATTGGTAGAAATGGACCCAAAGTTTTAATGGCTCCCTAAAATTTTAAATATATCACTCTAGCCACCAATGCCATCTAAGTGAGTACCACTCTCTAGAAATTTTTTGGCCACAGATTTATCTCTCAGTGATAACTCTTGGTTTTCTTCACAAATGGAAATTGTGTAATTAGGAAGGGGTCATTGCCCACTTTTTTGGTAGGTCCTCTCAATGGGCCAGCTACTTTGGATTTCTTGTGGTACTCCTCATAATGAGTTTTAGGGCTTTCACCCAAGCACTTCCCATAATTATGTAGTTAGGTTTTACCTTGATCCAAAAAAGATTATTGTGATGTAGAATAGAGTTATATAGTAGAACAAAGTTAGGAATTTTTGAAAAATATACTATAAATAAATTATGTAGCAGAATAGAGTTTAAGTTTTCTAAAAGAATTTATGTCCCTAGAAAGTGCTCTAATACCAGATGAGAGGATCCTCCTTCAATAATTTCAAAATTCACAAATAAAAAAAATTAACAACTCAAATTAAACCTAAAAGAACACTTGAAAAGACTGAATTGATCACAAACTACTTTGATGGGGAAACCTCCTTTGAGAAAGTTCAATACAATAATTTTTTGGATGCCTTCAATGGCCTCAACACTTACTTATATATGAATCATAATCTAAGAAATTACTACTTTTTATGAATGTGGGATAAAACAAAATGCTCATGGGATGACTTATAAAGCATATGAATCCATAACAACTACTAAACTAATAAAGTAAAGAGAAGAGATATCATGGGTTCATAACAATATGATATGTAAAAATCTTGACATGTAACTATGTTCACATATAATTGATCATGTTCACATGTTTACATTATTATTATTAATTATTAAAAATTTTAGTAATCATGTACACATGTTCACATGTCACAATGTATGTTGAAAAATAATAATGGTGGATCAAGTGTTCCATAAGATTTTTTACATGATTGTGTGGAAGGGTGCATCATGTGACTTGTCTATTTTCCCTTCACGTATTTCATTCCCCATATTTATTTATTCAGGAAACTCACACAACCCTTCAACACTTTAATGATGCCTATAAAATATGCTTTGAGAAAGATGAAGAGAGTGAGTGAGGACTGTAACACTTCAACAAATCCTATTAAGATTCATAGATGTATCAATTCATGGTTTTCTATCTTTTTAAGGGTTAATCTATAGTAATTTAATGCCATTTTTATTGGGTTTAAGTAGTACAACTTGAGATTTGATAACATGAAATTTATGCTTCATTCCTTTATTTTTATTTTTTCACCATTAGTCAAGGCATCAATACCTTCTTCAGAAACCCTTATTCCTTCTCTTCTCTCTTAAATGAACTTTATTCCCTAAAATTTGAACCATAACCTTTTATGTTTTAGTTATTTTTCCTCAATATTATAACATTATACAACTTTAGGAGGATTTTGAAAGACATGATTAAACACATTTGATATTTATGTTTAACACTAAATTATATGTGGATCTTATTAAAATAAATAGGGTTAAGAATATATAAATAATAAAGCATTAGGGTGATAATCAGATCTAAACTAGACCAATTAGATGATAAACTCAGATATAATATATTTTAAATTTATTAAATTGAGATAGTCTAAATATGAAAAGCACAACTATGTTATATATATAAATGACAAATAAATAATGTACTTAGTTTTTTTTATGCTAACAAAGTTTTGGATTTGGAACAGGTGTAAAGTAGAATGAGAGATGATCCTAGAATAGTCCCTAAATTTTTATTTTAGTGCCTCTAGTACTATAGACACTAGCATCTACCTAGGATGGTTACGTTGATGCTACTATCCTACCCAAACATAGGTATCCTACATGGAATACCTACAAGTGAAATATGAAACCACTTAAATTATTTTGGGTTTTGCTTCACCTTCACTCTAGTGCATTTAGATCTAGGTCATAAACTATCATTCCTCATGAAATGGAAAAACCCTAGTTATTCACCTTCATAATGGTTGTAGGTAAAATTGTGGTATTGGGCACATAGTATTGAGCTACACAAAATACCCCACTATCATATTTAATACTCTAGAAGAAGGCCTTAGAATTATTTATTTCTTCCCTATGTGTTGACTTTTGTGTGAAATATTTAATATGTGAAAATTAAGTACAATAGTAACATAGATTGTAACTTGGAAACTATATCCCTTAGGTTTTTCCTTTAGTACTTTAGACTTGTATATATGTCATCCCTATATTGTTATATAAATAAAATAAAATAAGGAAGCTTTGATAAATTTAATGCTTGATTGAATTCCTTTGATAACTATCCTAGTGAGTAGGTAAGAATTTTATAGGTGAGCAATGAGTGAGGGTTGATCTTGTATTTATAGGAATGATTTTTTTTCTATTTTTTGCTTTTGTTGTTAATTGTTGTTTCTGTTGCTAGTTACTATACTCTGTAAAACATTTCTCTAATAATATGTTGAAACAAGTCTGTAGATCTTACATGGTGATTTTTTGATACTCTGTTGGTATTTTTGATATTAATTTGTGGACTCTATTGGTATTTGTTGATACTCTACTGGTATTTATAAAATTGATAGAAATGGACCCCAAGTTAAATGGTTGCCTAAAGGTTTAAATATATCACTCTAGTCACCAATGTTGTCTAAGTGAGTACCACTCTCCAAAAAAAATTTGGCCATTGATTTATGTCTCAGTGATAGCGCTTGGTTTTCTTCAAAAATGGGAACTACGTAATTAGGAAGGGGTCATTACCCATTTTGTTGGTAGGTCCTCACAATAGGCCAGCTACTTTGGGGTTCCTATGGTACTCCTCACAATGATTTTTAGGGCTCACCCAAGCACTTCCCAATGTTATGTGGTCAAGTTTTACCTTGATCCAAAAAAATTATTGTGACATAAAATAGAGTTATACAATAAAATCGAGTTAGGAATTTCCAAAAAAATAATGTAAAGATATTATACATTAGAACATAGTTTAATATTTCTAAAAAATTGGTGGACCTATAAATCACTTTGATACTAGATGAGAGGATCCTCTTGAAACAATTTCAAAATACACAAATAACAAATATTAACAACTTGAATTAAACCTAAAAGAACAATTGAAAATATTAAATTGATTGGAGACCACTTGGAGGGGGAAACATCCTTTGAGTAAGCTCAATACAATAATTTTGTGGATTCTTTAAATGGCCTCAACACTTACTTATATATAAATCCTATTCTAATAAACTACTACTTCTTATGAATGTGGGATAAAATAAAATGTTCATAGGATGACTTGCCAACCAAATGAGTCCATAACAACTACTAAATAACAAAGTAAAGAGAAGAGATATCATGGGTTATTAATATGTGAGGGTTACAAGAACAAATTGTTACATGGTTAGATTCTATTATGTCAGGATATCATATGGTACAAATTTTGAAACATGTGCTTAGGTGAGGTAAAATATATGATTATGCAAATTTAGCCTTCTAGGTAGATAAGCAACATTCCCATACATAGTCATTTTTGTACAACTTAAAGTTTGGGCAACATCTATGAAGTACATTACTCCAAGAAGTTAGGCAGTAGTGAGATGGTGCAAAATGTTCAATATTTGACAATATGCAAAGATAAAGATCAAGGATCAATGGTGAGTGGGTGATCATATAGATAGAGATAAATGATTCATATTAAAGTTAAGAGGTTAAAGTAATAGTTGCTTACAATTATTAAAGATTGAGATACATATAGGATATCGATGGAGTGAATGAGGTCAAAATTATGAGAGTGCATGAGACGAGGTCAAGGTGCTCAAGGTTTAATGTTTGTCATTGGCACACTATGTGTTAAAGGTTAAACTTCATATAATATGATCAATGGGGTGTGCTTAATCTGAGTAGTGATGACATGATATGGAAGTATAGTTTTCAACGTTTAAATGTGATTATTTTTTAATATTTGAATTTATGAAGGCAAAACCAATGTTTTGTATTTTATCTATATATTTTGATCTATATAGAAGCTGCTCATGGTGTGAAAGGAAAAGTGGTAGATGAATATAAGGTGCATATATAAATATATATTTCAATATTTAAAAGTGAATACAGTCATAGTTATTAAGGTTTAAAGTTGACTGTGTGTTCATGTGTATCTTGCAAGTGACCCAAGAAGGATAATTGAGCTTGTATCAATGTTATTTCAATGTCTCATGTTAAATTAGCTATTGGGGAGTATTTTATACTCCATGAGGATAATTTGTGTGAATCATTAAGGTTTGATGAATTATATGTAATGTGAAAAAAGTTTTGGAAGTTGATTGTGTATTCATTCATGGTGACTGTGTGCACAAAATCTTGTTTGAGTAATTTGTGCTTAAGAATAAGGGTACTATGTTGGTTGTTGGAACTTAAGGGGGACCTATAGATCATATATAATGGGTCCATTATTTTTGAAGTGGCTATATGTTTTTTTGTTTAAAGGACTAATAAAGGAGTGGATGGGTTCACATGAGACCTATAATGGCTATAAGGGCTTAATTGAAAGATGTAGTTCGTTAAGGGTGACCCATAGATGATATGGCCAGCCTATGGAATTTTTTTGTGTTTTTTATTCATGTGAGAGATGCCTTAAGGGATAAGGTATGCTTAATGTTTGACCAAGGTGATTATTATCGTGTATTCTTTATAAATAGTGGAACCAAAGATGATGGTTTCTAGACTTGTGTGAGAGACTTAGGAGTGATTTGAGAGAGGCTTATGTGTGTGAATTATGGATCAAAGGAGAGGTAGAGCACCCTATGGATGAGTTGAAGAGTAGAATAAATTAAGAACTATTTTTATGACCTATAGGTCATAATTTTAGTTATAATAATAGCGATCTTGTTATTTTAGTATGAGCGAAGGATAAGAGTGATAATCATAGGTCTATCAGTAGGTGTTAAATACATCAATTCATAGTTGGATGTGTTCATATGTGTTTTAGTGGTAGCATATCATCTAAGGGGGTCATAGCTTCCTTGTAAGGTTAAATTTTCTAAAATTTTGGTTGTTGTTATAACTCAGTTAGATATGCATTGTAACACATTATGGGATTGTAGTCTCACTAAATTAGGGATGTAGTTCATTAATCAATTGAAATTAGTCTAAATTGGTTATTTTTATTATATGATAGTATTCCAATTATAGGTTTTAATGGGTTTTCTCCCCTAAGAGGGTTTTCCACATGTTTCATGTGTTATGTATTTGATCTTGCATTGTCTCTCTTACTCATTGCTATTAATGTTGTGTATGCTTCATGAATGGTTATGGTAAATTGATTAATAACTTTAAAGGATTAAAATTGAATTTGTATTTTCTAGGCTCATTGATTCAACCCCCCTCATAATGATTATACCTCTAACAAAAACACACTTCACAAGTTGTTGAAAGTAAGTACATATTTCATGAATATGGTGAAAATAGTTTGAAAAACCTAATTAATAACCATAATGAGAAGAATGATGTATTTATGCCTATTATTGATGAAGCTACCCTTGATGATGACACTTATGAGGGAGAAGAGGAAGACTTGTGGTAAATATACAATGACATGTGTCAATAATTTGATTAGATAGGTAATGTTACTTCCCATCCTAAAAGTTCCATATCTGATGTGTTTAATAATGATTCTAACAAATATGATATTGAGTCTCTTACCAAGCATGAAAAAGAGTGTCATGTGGTGAATGAAAAAGATTTATGTAAAATGTTTAATGTCATATGTAAATAGTTGATAATATTGGTAAGTCTCATTTTTATATAAGATATTATCCATATAATGTCATTTTTTTAACTAGACTAACAAGCATGTTGTTGAGTGTTCTATCAAGCACAAATATGAAGGTCATTATGTTGATCAAGAACCTATAGTTATGAATGGGTTTGATGAATCTATTACTCAAGAAGTTGGGAACATGGAGAATGAGGTCAAAAAATATATTTTTGTGCCTAAATAATATTAAAGAGATCCATATGATGTTGAAATACATTCAGAGGTATTGGGATATAAAGGAGAAGAGATTGGTACTCTTAAAGATCAAGCACATTCTATCCAAGAAGGTGGAGAGGTTGAGGTAGTTATCATATATTAAAATTTACACTTTGAAGAACATCCAATGGAAATGACAAATATAAATCAAATTATATCCCTAATCAAAGTATTTAAAGATAAAAAATATCACTCATGATCCCCCTGAATAGTCCACTTATAAGCCTAAGAAGACACAAAGGTGATAGGCTTCTTGACCATACACATATATAAGTGATTGGTGATGAGCATGATCCTCATACTAGGCTACCTCCAATCAGTGATAATGATGCAAGGGAGAATATCATTGAACTTATTTGAGGTATGAACATATGTTTCACCTCAAGAGTGAGGTGTTTTAAATAGTAGATTAGGTATGAGTTTTATTTCAGTTGTGTGTGTCTCTCTTTTAGATGTGTTGTGTTCCATAAGTGTTATAGTTAAAAACATGTGTGTTTTGTTTTGTGTGACTTGTTTAGGTGTTGTAAATAATATCCCTAAGGTGACCAAGAGTGTTCATGAGTTGATATGCATGCATGGTTCTCAATGACAAAGTGTGCCTTAGTGATCATGTATGGACCTTGAAAGGATTGCTCAGTTAGGCAAGATGATGGATGGTGGTGATGTGTTGACCATGCTTGATTGGTTATATTATGGGTAAAGTGTACTTGGTATACTTATGTAAGTGTAATAAATTCATTGGAATATTTTTGTGAAGGTCTAGGTTTTCCTAGTCATCTTGGTAGAGCTTCCTAAGTAGATTGATGATGTCATCATTCACACATGTGAAGGTGTCATAAGAAAGTGGTCACATGTATTTATTCATATTTGTGTCTAGATCATGTGTTTTAAATTTAATGTCTTGAGATGATGTATATAAAATGGTATGGTAATGCAAAGTTGCTCTCCTAAGCAGATTTCACTAGTTTCCATAGTCAAATTTACATTAAAAAGTGACCATTGGAATATTTGAATTTATAAAGGAAACCCAATCTACAATGTTTTGTTAGAAAATTTTGCTGATGGAAGAATTTGATGGTGTTATAAAAATAAAAGTGGTATATGACTTCAAAGGAAATCTAGAAAAAATGATTTGAAGGTTTGAGTAGTCTTACAACTACATTTATTGTAGTCCAACATTGACTGAGGATTTGACTTTCTTTTTCTAGTGACCCGATAAGGATATTTGAGTTTTTATTGATAAATTTTAGATGTTTAAAGGTTAATTATTGATTGGATAATTTTTGGGGCCCCTTTTATACTAGTTACATGGATTGTGCTAACTCGATAGATCTTGGTGCAAAGTAATCTTGTATAAAAATTTCTCCCTTTTCTAATTTTGGTTCTAGCTAGAGGAATCCCCAAAAATACCACACTAGCTAATATATAGTTCCATGGCACCAACTTTCAAAGGACATCCCTATAAAAACTTATATGTGGTATCTTGGGAAGCAAAGGTATCAGAGTAGTGGAGCAGGTAGGGATAATGACCCCTAGTGATAGCTCAACATCTAGCATGCACTTGTCCAACCTAGGCAACATAGTGGAGTTAGTGGGATAACAACCCCTAGAAATTACTCATCACTTGGCACATACCCATCTAACTTGGTAAGAAGATGCCCTTTTGCCTATAAAAAGAGGCTTATATATGAAGATAAAGAAGAGATTAAATTAGTGAAGCTTTACTAAAATGGAGAACTAACATTAGCCTTTTGTAATCTGCATGAAATAGGTTAGCTATTCAGAATGTATATCCCAAGCTTGCCTATGAGTCATTGGGCATGAATAGTGTTAAGGATTACCATATGCTCTACTTTTATGTCTTGAAATTTATATGTTAAACTATGAATCAATGAGGAATGTTATTGAGGCAATGGAGTGTTTATTCTTACATTATAGTTAACATTGTGATATGTTATGACTTAATTTTATGCGAGTAATGATATAATTTATTTACTTTGAACGTATTGTGATATAAAGGTTTATCCCTAGTCACTAATGGTATTCTTATGACATATAGTGACTTTGGCCTACCTATAAAATAAACTAAGTGTTGGAACGTGAATGTGTCAAGGCTCTAAGACCCATGTCTAAAGCACTACCCTAAGAATGATCACTTGGACCCAAGCCATTCCCATGACTTGTCTAAGTGGTTTAATGACTCTAAACTAGTTATTCTCTTAGATTTTACCATTAAGAGTTTTGTTTAGTCAAAAATGAACTCACACCTTAAGACTTATGCCCTTGAAAAGGATCACACCTTTTGAACTTCTATAAAATAGCCTAGCATTGACAAGCCACCTGAACCCATCTTTTTAATGACTAAACCCCATTGAAAACTAAGTTGTACCATGTTTCAAATATCCCAATATGTGTTGAATCCCTTCATTTTTTAGCTTAGGGTGAGCACACAAGGCTGATGAGCTATGTGAAACTAATGCCATTATAGTAGTGTGTTAAATGTTTTACACCAAACCTTATTATGCTTGTGCCTAACTACATCAAGTCTAGAACTCCCTTGGCTTGATGTCTAAGCACATGACTAAGTGAAGAAGATAAACAAGTCAAATAAACTACAACATTTTGGTTCCATTTCTAACACCCATGTTGAATTTTGTTGTTACAATGGTTCAATAGAGTGATGATCCAACTATTGGTTAAGAACATTGAGCACTAGCTAAGTATAAGATAGTTTCATATATAATAATATCACATGCGAAGGATAAAATCCAAAAAAATGGGTACAAGTCAACCTATATGATGCTCTATATGAGGTGTTATTTTTCAAGCTATCTGAGGATGTGTACCAGTGGTTGGTTACCTATACTACTTCTATAAGATAAAGTTATGACCAACATATTGAGTGTAAAATAGAGTGCATTGGGAGGCTTGAGAGCTTGGTTGAATTTTTCATGTATACTATAGACAATTAGTGAAGAGATGCATTAAATAGCTATGTGTTGGAATTTTTAGTGTCAACCTTTTTGTGCCCTAAATAAGTAGAGCATGAGCTTCTTTGTGAACCAAGGGGCATGTTCATAAGAGATCTCAAAACCAAATTAAAGAATTTTTTTGTGGATTATGATATATAAACCATAAGAATGGAAGGATAAAATACTTGCACATATGAGAAATCACAAAAGGTAAGGAGGGGAAGTGTAGCTGATGTGTGATAGAAGAGGATGAACAACCTGACACTTGAGAGCTCTAAAGGCTAAACTATAATAAGTGAAGACATAAGTTGATGGAGGATCTAGAACTTGTAAGTGCCAAGAGGACCTCTATCAAGTGGGAAGGGCATGGGGAAGGATCCTTTGAATTATAGTAGTGTAAAAAGAGAGGAAGAAGCAAGAGAATGGGCTTAATTTTTGGGTGTAGGATGCAATGGGTTCCTACAAGATGTGGTGACTAAGGATGTGCTAGAAATACCTACCCCATTTTAACCTAAAGCGTAAGCTCATGTACAATATTCTCCATTAGAAAATAAAAGAATGGTAACTAAACTTGTTATTTGCATCAAATTTGATAGTATTCAAGATTTGGATCAAGATTTTGTGATTGAGCAAGTGATTCCCTATGAGGAATTAAGTGAAGATATGGTGAATTAGGAAAGCACCAACTCAAGAACCCTAAACATAGATGAAAAAATTCTCATGTAGAGGATTTCAACTAAATTAATTAGGAAATAGACCATGGGAAGTTGCATGATACCACTAGTAAGTAATACTATATTGACAAGTTTAATAACATAACCTAATTGGATAGGTTCAATGCTCAATAATACATTTAGAGGAATTGGAGGTCTACCTCCAATATAGATGTAATGGGTAAAATTACCTCAAAACCTATCACCACCCCCTCAAGATATCTAATATGAGATGATGATGTACTTGTTTGAGTATCATGTCATAGAGAAAGTCATAGAACATGTGCTTGAGTGTGAGGTGAAATGGCATGCTCGAGGTGTCACTCAATCTGAGTCTAAGGCAACTTAGTTTGTGATCACCTTGATGGATTATGCCCATACCTTGTATCCAAAATTTGATTCAAAACAAGCTATGGTTAACTATGATATGTTGAAGGAAGCTTTATTGAAAGAGTTTGTATCCCTAAATCTGAGTAATAGAGCATTATGGCACTCAAAGAAATCAGCCAAGGTTTATCCAATTGAGTGTGACTATATAATACATGGTTTGAAACTCTTATCCCTAATATTGGATATGGTATTCACCCTTATGAACATGTGCAATGGTTTTTTGGAGGCATGCTAGTATCCTTCAAAAGAGCACTATCCATGAAGACTTTCATGGACCCTCATGAAGCACTTGAGATACTCTCTGGGCTGAAGTAGTAGGTAGTACTAATACTAAGATAAACCTATTTATGAAGGCATAAATCATGTCAATGGCTTCCCAACTATAGAATCTAACTATTGGCTTAGTGTATGATAGTCATATTGGGTTGTGGTGCACTGATTGTAAGATGAAAGGGCATAATAAGAATAACTACCTACAAAGAAATGTTTACACCTTACTTGTTAGTTGTTAGGTTTGTCATGGGTTACATGACTCTTAGAACTAGCCTCTATTATAGGATTCCACTCAAGTGAACACTACCATCTATTGAAATATGTGTTATGGTTATACACACTCAACACCAGATTATAGAGTCATTGAAGAGATGTATCAAAACAAGGAAAAAGGCATGCAACATCAATCAACAATCAGGTGAGTCAAGGGAATGAAGGTTATGGTCAACACAATATGGGTTATGGGAATTAATGAGGCATACATGAGAGAAGAGGATGTGGTAGAGGAAGATTCCCATAATAATCATGATATAAGTGTGGGTCAACTAAGCATTATTAGCATGACTTCCTCATGCACCTAATGTATGGGTATTGTCGAGGATCACATTCGGTCAAAGAGTGCCTAGACTTGTACAAAAAGCTAACTTAAGGTCCTCCTAGTATAGATAAAGGTGACATATTGGTTAGGTGTGAGTCCAAAGAGGAAAGTGGACCCCAGATCCATAATAGAATTATAAAAATCTACCTAAGGTATAGGCCACAATGAGGAGTGGGTTCACCACTCAACCAACCATTGTGTCAACCCAAAAACTATGCTTGGAGTATGGCAGGTCAAGTCGCATTGAGCATATAACATGACCCAAGCCAAAATATATGCCCTATCCTGACCCATCATGTTAAAAGGACATCTTGTAACAAGCCATGAGCATTATACAAAAATTGTAAGGAGAGCTCCAACTAGCTATAAACCTAGAGGAACATGCCACTACTTCATGTGGGAAACAAGACCACTAAGAGGCTAAATTTTAGGATTTGACCAAGATTTTTGCCTACTAAAAATTGAATGGGTATTACCCCTACTAAAATTTTCTATTTTGAAGCATGTATGAAAATAACTAGTGTATGAGGCCACACCTTAGATGATTAAAGTTACTACACTACATGTGGAGAGGGCACATCAAGTAAGGATTACTCAGAACACTGAGTATGACCAAGAGTTATTGATAAATTCCACCATCAATGGATGGTTAGTTTGGTAAGTACTAGTAGACATAGTCACTAAGGTCAACATTATATCTAAAACCATTTGGTAAAATATGGGATGGCCACCCTTGAGGCCTTCACCTCACATGTTCATGGATAAAAAAACATGAGCATAACCTATAAGGATATTTAAGGGCACCATTATAGATATCATGGGCACCAAGTTTCAAGATGACTTCGAGGTCATCAAGCTGGCAAAGTAGGACAACTATCCAACACTCTTGGGAAGGCCATGGTGTCGTGATGATAATGTAGACATGAGATTTAAGAAGTGATACATGACTTTTGATAATGGAAAAAAAGGGTGGTAATCCCTCTGTCAAGTGATCAAGGGATCCCATATGTATAAATAGTTGATCTCAAAGATGAGATTGACCAAATTCATAACATCATAGTGTAAGGCACTGAGAAACTCATCCCTAATTACCAAGGCATGGTCAAATGGGAGGATGGATAATCAACCTCTGATAAAATTGATGTAGCCTACAAGTGATGGGTAGAAAAGGCCTATAAAGTCACTAGCCAAAGGTGCCACCTGGTGCACATAAATGAGCTAAGGCTAGCTAAGATTAGGTTGGTTAAGATTGAGCACCCAAGAATAAATGGGTTCTTCACACCTGAAGGGTGGATAAAAGCATCATTTATATAAGTAACTAGAGGCTTGAAACACTCCTAGAGTATGAATGGAGCTAGCTCATAAAAAGGTATGTGGATGACACTGAAGATTGTGTACCTAAATAAATAGATTAAATGGGTACACTAGTGTATACCTTAAAGAATATTGTTGTTCATTGGTGTGTAGTGTAAAGATCTAGCTTGCCAACATAGAAAGATGTGAAGATATCAATATACACTAGGTTTGGCAAGATTAATAAGGAATTGGACATACCTACTTAGGTGATTTTGACTCAATCATACATGTGCATTTATGAAAACAAACCTAAACTATTTATGGTGAGAATGCACCAACGGAAGTTTGGGTGCATGCCTTCTATAGGACTTTGAAAAAATGGGTGAAAGTGTGGTACATTGTCAATGAAACACACTATGATATAGGAAACTATGAGGTATTTAAGGAGAGGTTTTTCACACCTTCTCCTTCTCTTCTTAAAAATTGGAACTACTCAAACCACTACAAGTCATCTATAGGGTAGTGCTTGAGGACACTACCATTATATAAGAACACTTTAATTAAATGTTATGGGTTAAAGAACTAGCACTCCTGATATTTTTTGAAGAGTATGTGCTCAATAGTGACTCTAGTGAACTAGATGATGAGACATGAAAAGAGCATAATTGTAAGGCTCTAATAGGAAGATAAAAAGTTGTGCACCTTGTAGATGATAGTGCCCTAATTAAATAAAATCCAATGCATCTTTGAATTGAAAAAATTTAGAAGATAAGGCAATTCAAAGACTCTCATTAGGAGATAAATGAACCCTACTGAATGTCACTCAAGACCACTAAAGTAGACATTAGTGCAGAAGGTGAGACAAAGATTTCCACTATAGGTGATTACTATTTTGAGGTAGAGATGGCATAAATTATAAACTTATTGAAAGAATTTTAGGACTTATTCCCATGAAAATACTAGGACATGAAGGGCACCCAACCTTCTTTTGTCAAAATGAGCATCAAGATAGTGTATGGCATGAGGTCAGTCAAGAAGCACCCATATCATATGAATCCCAATCTCATGCTAAGGAGAAGATAGAGATTGATGAAATGTTGATAGCCAAGATCATTAACCCTATACAAGAATTTGAATGGGTGAGCTTGATGGATATAAACATCAAAAATGATGGGTGCATATGAATCTATGTAGACTATAGGATTTTGAATGCTGCCTACATTAATGATCCATTCTTGACCCCACTCACTGATGAGGTCTTGGATGGAGTTACAGGTTGTGAAATATATACTTTTGCTAATGGGTTTTTGGGTACCATCAGGTGTAGATCAAGGAGGAGGATAATTCCAAAATAATCTTTTTGACTGAATGGGGTTATTTTTAATAAAATGTGATGACCTTTAGAATAAAGAATGTATCAACCATATTCTCTAAGGTAGTGATCACTACTTTCAAGGATTTTCTCCATAAGTTCCTCCACGTTTATCTTGACAAATAGACTATATGGCCTTATAAAAGACCATTACAACAATATGTGCCTCATGTTTGAGAGGTATAGATAGCTTGAGATATCATTAAATCTAAATAAATTCATCTTCATGATACCCTTTGGGACATTGCTTGGGCACATCATCTATAAGGATGGTTTGCATATTAATCTTATGAAAATAGCCATCTTAATTTAGATCTAAACTCCTTTGATGTAGAAAGATGTTCACACCTTTATATGCCATTATGGCTACTATAGGATGTTTATTCAAAGCTATGCAAAGATAATAGTGCCTCTAGAGGAGATCTTACATAAAGATGGCCCATTCTACTAGAGCAAGGTATAAGAGGAGGATTTTGAAACATTGAAGCTAAATATGGCTAGCATACTAATTCTATAATTTCTAGACTGGACTAATCCTTTCCACATCCATGTTGATGCTTTAGGATATGTAATTGTTGTCATATTGGCATAACTAGGTGTGGGAAAGATGGACCACACCATCTCTTTCACAAGTAGGAAATTGATGTAGGTAGAGCATAATTACACCACTATCGAGTGAAAGGTGATGATAATGGTCTATGTCTCACAAAAATTTGGGCAATACCTATTGGTAACACCATTAATATTTTTAATGATTTATGAGGCACTCAAGTACCTCATGAACAAACCTATTTTACATAGTTGCATATGTAGATGGATTGTTCTATTCCAATAATTTCACTTCTCCATTATTGATAAACCTAGAAAGTAGAACTTACAACTAGAACATTGATCCCACATCAATTCTAGAAATGTGATAGTGCCAATTGAGGACAACATGTAAGATGCATAGCTATAAAAATTCCATCATGTTTTTGAATATCTAATAGAGATTTCTAATTTATTAACATCTAGGTTTTCCCTTGAGACCTTATTAGCTAAGGAGAAGAAATAAATTGTGTTTTTGCTACCCATTTTTAGTTCATTAAGGGGGAGTTGTACAAACTAAGTAGAGATGATGTCCTACACTGGTATGTTTTAGAACATGAATATGACTCCATCCTACAAGAAGTTCATGAGGGTATTGATGGAGGCCATTACACTAGAGCCATAATGGCATACAAGGTATTGTAGTCAGGGTTGTTGTGATGCAAATGAGTACACTAAGGCATGTGAAATATGCCATCACATCAAAACTCCCAACCACTAGGATGAGATTCCTTTCATCCCTATTATTTCCCAAAAATCATTCTAAAAATGGGCTATTGATGTTTTTGGGCCAATTACTCCCATAGCATGGCACACATGTGTAAGATATATTTTAGTGGATAATAACTATTTCACCAAGTGGGCCAAACACATGCTAATAAAAGACTACACAAATGTGATATCCACATGATTTATATGGGAGTATATCATAAGCTAGTATGGATGCCCATTAAGTCTGACTAGTGATAGGGGCACTCATTCCATTAATGAGATGGTGTACATCCTTTTGACTAAGTACATGGTGGCACACCATAAGATCACCCCATATCATCCTTAGGCTAAAGGCATAGCTGAAGCATTAAATAAGATCCTAGGAACATGTTTGATAAATAAATGTGACATTGGTCACAAATATTGGGATAATCATGTTTTAGTGGTACTTTGGGCATACTTTATGACATAAAGTGCCTAAACAAGGATACATAATTTCAATTGGTGTTTGACATTGAAATAGATTTGCCCATGAAATTCATGGTGACTTTCTTACATATTACATAGATTGGTCACTTAGATGACTAAGAATCTTTAAGCACAAGTTTAGAAGACTTGGAATGCTTGGATGAGAAGCATGCCCAATCCAAATGGATTCAATAGATTAAGAAGGCAGAATAGAAGCACTAGCATGATAAGTATATCAAGCACAAGGAGATGACTAAAGGAACATTAGTATTACTATGTGATTCCAAGTACTTTAATCACCTCGGTAAGTTGAAAATATAGTGGATGGGCCCCTATCTCATCCACCACATATTGGAAATATGAGCATACAAGTTACACACATTTTATAGTGAAATGCTCCCTAGGCATTTCAATGGAAACCAGTTGAATCCATATAGGTATTAATATGTTACTTGCACCATGAAAACACTAACTTCTTGGTCACTAGTTAGTTTGAAGTAAGTTGACAAGGATATTGTTTGGCATAAGATAAACCATTATTTTCTTTTATTTTATTCCTTGTATAGTACATATAGGTAGTAAGTAGTACACATTGGCCATAAAGGACTTATATGTTGGTATTTCACACTTAATTCCAATTGAGTGAGTCGAGCACTTGTTCCCTTTAAGTGTATAAGGATATACATCTAAGTGGTGGGTTTGTGAAGCTCACCAAATTCAAGTAGAAGATGCACAAGATCCATGTGCATAAAATGAATAGTACAGGGTACATGAAGACCTAAAAATGAACTACTATGGTGTTATATTTATGCCTAAGTTAAATTGAAGGTATATCAAATGATCTTGTGCCAAATATCTAAGAGGGCACAAGGAAAAAAGTGAATATGCTCAACATGGTTGGCATAAGGTAGAAAGTGAAGATGAGAATCAAGGTTGTCATCTTGCCTTGGTATATCCTACCCCATACAATCCAAACATAGTGTGCATGAGAGTTAGATGAGAATCAAGGTTTTAGAGGGACAACTCAAGGGAATGTATGGGGTAGGATATGCCAAGGCAAGATGACATGTAAGAAATTAACTAAGGTAGAGAATCATGCTTGAAATAAGAGAACATCTAGAAGAAAAAGTGGAATCAAGGAGGATAAATCATATGAATATGAGGTGTTATGCCTAGGTTACCACAAGGAAGGCAAATGTTGTGCCAAGGATACATGCTTAGAAGGAAATAATGTAAGATAGATAGAATCCACCCATAAATAAGCAAGAAGTGACTATTTTAACCACATGTCACTTCACCAAAAAATCCATTAGGATCATTTAATGAGGTGGTGGTGGTGGTGGCATAAAGATATGCAATTACTACGTAAAAGACAAGAGATTCTCAAGGATTTTGTATATTTTTGCATTTTCTAAGAAATCAAGTCACTGATGCCATAAATCTTACATTAATGATGGTAGATGAGAATGAAGGATATAAAATATCAATTGGTAGACTTTCTTAAATTAGAAATTTTAAACTAATTCACACTTAAAGAAAACCTAAGCAAGAACTAGAGAGCCAAAGAGAAAGAACACTGTCATAGTGAAAACTTGAGCACTTTAGGCACCTAGAGTGAATAAAAGCATACTAATAAGGATTGTGTTCATAGTGATGCAAATTTGAAGGGTTGGAGAGAGAGAATTGTGTTGGAAATAAAATTAAAACTAGAAACTATCACCCAAGCCACCATTAATAGCCAATGAAGCTTGGATTCGAGGGTGTAGTCATAGATCTTTTGACTACAGAAGAACCAATCAACATTCAAGGCTTTGATAATGTCAAACCTCCTATGTTTCAACACAATCCATTTTAAGATGGTGAAGAAGAGCAAGGTAGCAAACTTCGTGTAGGTGTAACTAGAAACCAAGTAGGTGAAGATTGTGGAAGAAGTAACTGTCATTGTTGACGCTGGAAAGTGCACCCAGTGGCAGGAAAATAGATTCCTGCCCTCTCCCTGCAACATGGAAACTCCTCTCTTGCCTGTGGAATGATGAAGTAGGAGAGGAGAGTCTCTAGGTATGGGCTAGTTCCCTCTGATGTATCTTGTTTGTTTTAGGTAGTGCAAAATATAGATATATAGATAACTGGGGGGGAGAGATGAAAAGGGAAGAAAGTGCAAGAAAACAAACAGCCTACTCTAAAAGAGGTGATACACCAAAATAAAGGGTTGACCTTCCAGATCCACTCTCAGAATCAAGAGAAATGCAAATATACTCTACACATCTGGTAGAAGAACTAGGCTGCTAAGACTGACAGGGAGGCTATAATGGAGACTACATAACAGAGGTTTACCAAGGCGCTGTGGAATGCACACTTATAAGACAACTTACTTTGTTCTACCCTTCTCAAATATTGCTCTTCTCCTTTCAGCTGCAGAATCGGTGCCTTATAGATAGTTGGTCTGTTGGCATTACCTATGAAATCATGGAAGATAATGACTAAACACAAATAATACTCATGGCATACACAACAAATCTATCCAAGATGGAGGCAAAAACTATATTTTATTGATTCAGGTGGAGAATTTGTAGAGCTGTGCTCTTTACAAAATTGGAGAAGATTTTGATAAATGACCAAGTCTGCATATTTATATGAGAAGTGGTAGCCTTAGTCTTCATTGGGAAGAGAGAAAACACTATAGATGACATCACAAGTCTGCCAAGACCATGCTTGATGCCTCATTTTGCATGCCAGTCTACTCTTTTGGTGGCTAGGTGGGTCTTTTTTTGTGTTTTGTGGGTCTTTTTGCTGCCTGCTGTGATGGGCGGCCATTTTGTCACCTGCTGCATGGGCGGCCATTTTTTTGTTCTCCACCGGGGGTGGTAGTTTTATTTTCCCCACTGGGGGGCAGGTGTTTTTTATTTCCCACCAGGGGGCAAGCATTTCATTTTCCCTATCGGGGGGCAGCTGCTTCTCCTTTGCCGCTGTGGGTGGGATTTTTTCTAGTCCCCACCATGGGTGGGCATCGGGCATTCACCGCCTATGGGCGGCCTTTCTGCCATCCGCTACCTTGGGTAGTTGTTTAGCTATCCCTGCAGTGGGTGGCCCTCATGCCGTCTATCACCTTTGGGCAGCCTTCAGCCGTCCACCTGTGGGCTTCGGTCGTCAGCCGGTCAACAAACTGGTGACTCACAGGATAAGCATGCCTGCTATGCTTAGGACCCAGTTGCCTTTGAATATCCATTGGGTGCAGAGTCAAATGGTAACTTTGAAGAGAGTTCATAATAGCCTTCGAGATCCTAGAATCAAATACACAGAATTAACCCCCAAACAAAGGGAAACACACAAAGCTAAAAACAACTAATTGTGCAAACTGCACTTTAGGGAAAATAGGAAAGAAAACAAGGGAAACTATGTATAGCCAAACCAAAATTTAGTGATAATGCTTCAGATGTATCCCATTGACTGGGATACGCAATTCTTCACTATCTAACCTGGAGAGTTGCAATGCGTTATGCTGCTTGCACTAAGTAATCATGTAAGGACTGCTCTAGAGGGCATCAAATTTTGCATGTTTTCTGGGCTTAGCTCTATCGTCATCCCATTTTAGGAAAATGTCTCCTTCAGCAAAACTTTTTGACAAATATTTCTTGTTGAAATATCTTTTCACCTATTATTGGCGACTGATCATAGAGACCATGGCCTGATTCCTTACCTCCTGCAGCTGCATTAGTTCACACAATCTAACCTCCATGTTGTTTCCTTCTTCTAACTACAACTGATGAGCAAGGTCTAGTACTGGCAATTCAAGTGAGATAAGAAGCCTTGCTTCCCTTCCATACATAAGTGTATATGGAGAATTTTTGATTGATCTCTTTGGAGTGATTTGATCGGCCCATAGAGCTGTCTTTAACTTGGCATGCCAAGTTTTCTAATTTTCTTCCATGGTCCTTTTTATAATCTTGATCAGATTTTTGTTAGTGGACTCAGCCAGCCCATTCCTTTGTGGGTAGTAATTTGATGAAGTGCTGAGGTATATACCATACCTGAGCACCCATTTACTAGTTTTGGTTCCCAGAAAAGCCAAGGCATTGTCAGAAATTATGGTGGTTGGGACCCCAAACCTTGTCACTAAATCCTCATAAAAATCCAGGACTGTGCTTTCATTCACTTCCTTCAAAGCAATGGCTTCCACCCACCTGGTGAAATAATCTATAGCAGTCAGGACCCATTTGTGTTTGGCACTAGAGGGAGGATTGATCATCCCTATGAAATCCAGGCCCCACTGCATGAATGGTTGTTCAACTTGAATGGGTTGTAGGGGCATGGTAGCCAATCGCTATTTTCTGTCATAAAGTGCACACTTTTGGCACTTCCTTACCCAGGCATGGGTATCCTTGAAGAGAGTGGGCTAGAAATAGCTAGATCTCATTATTATTGCTGCGGTGGTCTTAGGGGCAAAATGGCCGCCTGCTGGCCCATCGTGAAACTCAACCAATACCTTGTCAGCCTGATTGGGGTCAATGCATCTTGGGAGAACCCCAGAGAGATCCTTCCTAAATAATACTCCATCAATCAAAACATAAGGAAGGGACTGAAGTTTAAAATACCTTCTTCTGGCCCTACTAAGACCCTATGGACATTCGCCCGTAAGAAGGAAATGCCTCATGTCCAGTGTCCAATCTCTTATGACAGCTGGTTCTTTTGCAGTGGCTACATCATGGATCAGCAAGCTATCTTCACCCTTTTGTCTCAAATCTATAGCTAGTTGTTCACATAGGCCCTTCCTCTCACCAACTTGGTGATTTTGATGTCTATGTCATACTCCATCACTTTGGTGATCCATCCTGCTCTTTTCTCATTTAAGTCTCGATTGGTCAAGAAGTCCTTGACACCAGGATATGGAACCATGAGATGGATCTTGCTAGTTGACAACATATACCTAAATTTGTTCAGGCTATGCACTACTACCAGGACTTGCTTCTCTACGTAGGTGTACCTAATTTTGAAGTCCTCTAACCCTTGGCTAAAGAAGGTGAGTGGTTGCTCGAGGTCATCACTATTTGCTTGGGTAAGCATATCAGATATTACTTCTCCATTGTTGAAGCTATAGAGATTGAGGTCTTTGTTGAAGTCAGGGCTGATTAGAGCGGGAGCCTGGGTCAAAGCCTATTTGATAGCTTCAAAGCTATCTTTTCTTGGCATTGTCCACTTGAATTCTTCACCCTTCCTCAGCATAGAGGTTAGGGGTTTAACTATTTCAGCAAAGTTTGGAATGAACCTCTGAATGAAATTTATCTAGCCAAAGAAACTCTGAAGGCCTTTCTTGTGCTTTGGTAGGGACATCTCCAAGATGGAGCAGACTCTCTCAGGGTCAATAGACAAACCTTCCTTGGACACAATGTGGCCAAGAAGTTTCCCCTCATGAACCGAAAATACACATTTCTTTGGATTTAGGTAGATGTCAAATTCCTTGCACCTCTCAAAAATCTTCCTGAGATGCTCCATATGATGTCCCGCCTCCTTGGAGAAAATTGTTATATCATCGAGGTACACCAGCACATTCTTATTTATCAAACCACTGAAAGCCATGTCCATGGCTCGTTGGAAAGTAGCACCAACATTGGATAGCCTAAAAGGCATCTTCTGGTAGGTGAACGTTCCCCATTTAGTGGTGAAGGCTATTTTGTATTGGTCGCAACCTTGCACCAGAATCTGATTATATCTTGAATAACCATCTAGGAGGGCGAAACATTTAGAACCAGTTACCTTTTGGAGAATCTACTCCATGTTCGAGAAGGGATAATGATCCTTTAAAGAGACTTTATTAAGGTCTCTAAAGTCGACACACAGCCTGATCTCCCCATTTTTATTTCTAACTAGAACCAAATTAGCCAACCATGAGCAATGTTTGATCAGAAATATAATGCCAGACTCAATCAACTTGACCAATTCTTTTTACATAAGGAGCTCGATCATCAGATTAATAGGCCTCTACTTTTGTGTAACTAGTTTTGCACCTTCATCTAATTCAATAGTGTGTTGGGTGAGTCTTGGATTGAAGCCTTTCAAGTCACTATAATTCTAGGCGAAGACGTTAGCGAACTCCTAACACAGTAGAATGAAAGCTTGCCTTTCTTGAAACGTGTAGACCTTACCAAACACCAGCAACTTGTCCTTGAAGATTTCAACTTTTTCATAATTCTCCTCTTTGGTAGTGATGCATGCTTTGTCATCTCTTAGTTGGTCCTCTCCATTGAAAATACTTTCAAGTGTGACCAGACCCTTAGGGAGTTTATTGTTCTTCAATTGAACAATCTGATTTCTGTATTGCTGCTACAATTTTGCTTAAAGAGAGCTATCTACTGGTCACTCTCAAAGACCTACCAATTTGTAACATTGTCTGGAATTGAAGGCTGAACCACCACTTTTAAATGGTGTGAACCACAATTCTTACTTATTTCTTTTGAAACATCAAATTGGGCACCAACAGCTACCAGCCTGTTAGCCTGCTTATTCTATTCTCTGGGAATTGAGGTAATGTTAAGAGTGAGGAAATCCTCCATCAAGTCCTAGACTCTATGCTTGTAAGACTTCAACAAGGAGTTCTTGGTTAGGTTCAGGTCTCTTATTTGGTTCACTATTAGTTCACTGTCCCCTAGGATTTATAATTTCCTGATCCCTCTCTTTCTTGCCCACTCAAGTCCATGAATCAAAGACTCATATTCTGCAATATTACATGTGCAAGAGAAATGGAAATGGAAAGCTAAAAAGTACCTTTCTTTAGAAGGGGAGACTAACATTGCCCCACCACCAGTGCCCAATTTGCTTCTAAAATAGTCAAAGTACAGCTACCACAGGCCAAGGTCTTCTTTGTTCTCCTTCATTATATTGAGCATGACGGCGCTTTCTTCATGCAAGCAATAAATGCCAAGGTCTACCTCTTCAATAAACTTATAAGGATTTTGCTCAAAGTTATCACTTCCCCACTCATCTAAGAGTAGATCTGTGACTCCTTCAAGAGTAGAAGATGAAGATTTGTCTGTCTGAGAGTCTTCTGGATCAATGATAGTGTAACTAACATTCACTGCCTTGGGTGAATAGGGCTCTAGGTGGTCCTTGTAGAGTGGCTCAAATTCAATTTTCACTTTGGTCCAGTATTTGGTTCTAAAAAATAGATATGACCAATTCAATGCTAGATAACCACCTATCTTGGACGTAAAGTCCCTAGACAAACAGATTGCAAAATATGGAGGAACGTCCGCTACCACTATATCATGGGGGATTGAGAATGTCGGGTAGGCATGCAATGTTAAACTCAATCCTTTTAGGATTCTGACTATTTTTTTAGGCATCCCATCTAGTTGCAAAACTCCTTTGCTCATTGCTTCGTACTTTAACCCCATCTTATCAGCAATGCACTTGGGCATTACTGATGTGCTGGCCCCACTATCGATTATACAATTGTGTACTAAGAAATCCCCCATAATCAAAGATACATAAAAAGGGAGAGTTTTTTCTTCTTTATTTACCTGACTTGAAGTAGAAGACTGCCCATTCATCATTAGGATGTTATTAGTGTCTGTCGGGATGGCCTGTCGATCTAGCTCATGCAATTCTTTCTTCAATACCTCCTTTTGTCCTGGAAGAGACAATGAATCCCATAGAGAAATGTTCACATGCAATTTCTTCATTTGATCAACTATAATAACTTGGGGGCTGATTCCCTTCGTACTTTCCTTTGGGTTGATCCCAACTGGAGCTGTAGACTGGGGAGATAGAGGTGCAAACGGTTGTCTGGAAATTGGGGCCCTTTGAAATGGGTGTGATGGAGGATTCATTACTGCCTAAGGGGAAGCCTGCGCTTCTCTAACTGCTCTTCTTTTAAATCTCGTATTGGCTGCAATGTAATCAACCTGATTATTTGTAGCACCCTCATGATTAATTGCACAGAGCTCGCCCTCTTCATGATTTATCAGGGTGGAATCCGGCTGAGTTTGATTGTTACTTGTGCTGGGTTGAGCTAGAAACTCAAAAAATTGGGAAAAATTAGCAGCTTGATTTTCTAAATTCTAAAATAAATTCATCATGTCATTCATATGGACAGCTTGCTCTTGACCATGTCCCATGGTCAAACAGGTAGGCTACTCATGTACTAGATTGTTCTATGTAGGAACCATGGCTTTAGATGATGAAGAGGGGCCTGGGTTGTAATTTTGATAAGGCCTACTCTGAGTGAGCTGACCTTGTTCTTGATTATAGCCTTGAAAAGGGTTCCTAGGTGCTTGACCATAATGTTGATAGCCCAGATTTGACTTGTTATTTTGGGCTTGTTGTCTTTTAAGAGCTACCAGTTCATTTGACATGTTTTGCAGCAGGCTTTTAACCTCATGTAGTTCATTTGTTAGAACAATAGTTGGCTTCTCAATGGTGGGTAGGGGAGCAATTATGGGAACAACTATCTGTATAGGGGCAGCATCTCTAGGAAAAGTGGCATGTGGGGCCTAGGAGCGATCTTTTTGGCTTGTACCAAGCAATTCTCAGCGGCTATGGTGACGTCATAAGCAGCAGGCAATATGTGTCCTCCCATAGATTGGATCATCACAACAATATAACTATTCAATGCTTTTAAATAGTACAAGAAAGTGTAGCTAGGAGTCAGCCTTATCAGGACAGGAATTCTATCCCAAGTCTTTTGAAACTACGTGTTGAAGTCCTACATATACTCGTACGGAGCTCTTTTTATAGTTGTCAGCTGCTCAGCAAGAGAGAGGCCATCACTTTTTTCCCCAAAATGATTAGTTAAATGAGTGCCCAATTCATTCCAGGAATGTATGGAATTCACAGGCAAGGTGCCATACCAATCAAGAGCTTTCCCTTTCAAAGACAAGGCTAGCAATCTGATGGCAATGTTTTCTTCTATTATATTGTGAATATTGCAAAGGTTGGCAATGTTCTTGATATGCTCAACAACTGTAATAGGTCCCACTCCATCAAAAGAAGGCACATTTTTTTGAGCTATTCTTGGAATCAGATCATAGTGTGGGAGGTTTAAGGGGATCTCACTGTGAAAAGCTACAAAAGGAATGCCTTAGCTGGAACAGGTTGTATTTGTGGCTGAGCTGGGTTGGTGTTCCTAGCAACAAGTCTAGGAGGATTTACTAGTGGATAAGGGTGAGTTCTTTCGAACCTGAGCCTTTTAGCAGAGTTTAAAGGCAGCTCAATGAAAACAAAAGGGACCCCTCTTGAAGCTGACCTTGTGGTAACCTTTGGCATAGAAGTTTAAGTGACTGGTCTTAAAATAAAGAACTAAGCTCTTACCAGTGGAGTTTCCAGATGCTGGAAATCTTTGAAAAGACTATAGCAAGACCAGCATCAATCCTAAAATACTACTACATTAGAAACTAATAAAATTATGGTCCCACCGAGCGTGCCAAAATTGTTGACATTGGAAAGTGCACCCAGTGGCAGGAAAATGGATTCCTGCCCTCTCCCCGTAACATGGAAACTCCTCTCTCACCTATGGGATGACGAAGTAGGAGAGGAGAGTCTCTAGGTATGGGCTAGTTCCCTCTGATGTATCTTTTTGTGTTTCAGGCAGTGCAAAATATAGATATATAGATATACTGGGGGGAGATGAAAAGGGAAGAAAGTGCAAGAAAACAAATAGCCTACTATAAAAGAGGTGATACACCAAAATAAAGGGTTGACCTTCTAGATCCACTCTCAGAATCAAGAGAAATGCAAATATACTCTACACATTTGGTAGAAGAACTAGGCTACTAAGACTAATAGGGAGGCTATAATGGAGAATACATAATAGAGGTTTACCAAGGTGCTGTGGAATGCACACTTATAAGCAACTTACTCTGTTCTACTCTTCTCAAATATTGCTCTTCTCCTTTCAGCTACAGAACTGGCACCTTATAGATAGCTGGTTTGTTGGCATTACCTGTGAAAGCATGGAAGATAATGACTAAACACAAATACTACTCATGGCATACATAACAAATCAATCCAAGATGGAGGCAAAAACTATATTTTATTGATTTAAGTGGAGAATTTGTAGAGCTATGCTCTTTAAAAAATTGGAGAAGATTCTGATAAATGACCAAGTCTGCATATTTATATGAGGAGTGGTAGCCTTAGTCTTCAATGGGAAGAGAGAAAACACTGTAGATGACATCACAAGTCTGCCAATGCCATGCTTGATGCCTCATTTTACATGCAATCACTCTCCTTATTTTGTGTGCCAGTCTACTCTTCTAGTGGCTGGGTAGGTCTTTTTCTATGTTTTGCAGGTCTTTTTGCCGCCTGCTGTGATGGGTGGCCATTTTGCCACCCGTTGTGTGGGCAGCCATTTTTTGTTCTCTGCTGGGGGTGGCAGTTTTGTTTTCCCCTTTGGGGGAGGGTGTTTTTAATTTCTTGTCAGGGGGTAGGTGTTTCATTTTCCCCATCAGGGGGTGGGCATTTCATTTTCCCCACTAGGGGGCGGCTGCTTCTCCTTTGCTACCGTGGGCGGGCTTTTTTCTAGTCCCTGCCATGGGCGGGCATTGGGCGTTTGCCACCTGTGGGCAGCCTTTTTGCCATCCACTGTTGCGGGTGGCCATTTGGCTGTCCCCGCCATGGGCTGCCCTCCTGTCGTCTGCCGCCTTTGGGCGGCCTTCAACCGTCTGCCTGCAGGCTTTAGCCATCGGCCGATCAATAGTCACCAAAATAAAGGTGCAAATGATCAAGGTAATTAATGTCATGAAAGTTTACACTAAGGCACTAAAAAATTTATCCTATTAGTTTATGCAATTCCCACTAGAGGTTTTAGTGGGAGAGTCATGGCACTCTTTTGTGTACATCTATCAACTCAAGGATTATAATCACTAGATGTCAAGTAAATTTCATGACTTGGCATAGGACTAGATGGTGGAAATAAGTCATAAGATGTATGTTCAAGATGACAACTTTTGTCATAATACAACACTATTAGGTAGTGCACTTAGCACTACAAGATGGGAATAGTATAGGATGGTTAAAGCTCTCCTTTTCCTTCTTGATAGGCTAATTCAAGGATGAACTTCACTAAATCCCTAATGCATAATATATGGACATTATATTGAAAGAACTAGATGCAGAGAGGCATAGGTTAAGGCATTGATTCCATCATGTAGATGGGAATTCCATTGAGGATGAATAAGATGCATTAGATCGCCCAAACATCAATCTCATCCAAGAGGTCACCATCCTTTGCTACATCCATAGACTATACTATGAGATGAAGCCATGAAATAGGGTTTCTATCATTGATTAGAGCACTAATCAGAGGGAAGACTCCCTAATCTAGCTAGGGGATAAAGGGATGCCAGTGCTAGTTAAAAAGAATAAGTCTCTAAAGAAGAATAGGGGAGAATTTTGAAGAAATAGAAGAGTGGATAAGGATAAAGATTGATTTAGAAGGATAATCATATACTTGGAACTCCTTGAAGAAGCACATGTGATTTTTCCCAAAGCCTCCCCTATCATAAAGGAGAAGAAGGGGAAGGTTCCCTTTATCATACCAAAGATAGTTATATCTAAGGAATAGGAGGAAGAGGATTTGGCATAATAAGAGAGTGGGAGGGGAACATACATCATAATTGAGGATGAAGAGTCATCATCAAGTGAATAGACCCCATCCCCATCACCTATGATTAAGTTGGAGAAGCAAAGGTAAAGATGGAGGAAACTCATCTTTAGTGAAGCCAAAATGTAGAGGGTGTAGGAGCTAGAAGATCAAAAAGAAGAAATGTCAAAGGTCAGAATGTCTAAAGAGGTCATTGAAATGGTTGAGGATAAAGAATTATGGAAATAAGAGTATCTCAAGGTGCATAAGGTGAAGGAGAAGAAGAGAGAAGGAAGGAGAAATAGGATAAGATCCCAATGAAGCAACACATTCAAGTGCATCGATATAAGAAGAATTAAAGTACAAATGGAAGGACATGGACCTAGACCAGGAGCATATTGATATGGTGCTAAGGTTTTACCAAAGATGAGAAGTCATGAGGGCCAAGGTCATGTCCCAAGCTAAAATTAATTGGTTATTGGCTAAGGAGATAGAAGTGAGAGAAAATAAATGCAAAGCATAAGCCATGCAAAGGAAGGTTAAAAAAGAGAAAGATAAAAAAATGAGGAGGTAGAGAGAAAAGATAAGGTAGATAAGGCCAATAAAAAGGAGAAAGAGGAAAAATTGGACCAAGAGGAAAGGGTTGGGATGATAAAAGAAAGAGAGAAGAGGAAAGTTTCCATTAACATGGAACCTAGGAAAGAAAGAGTAATAGAGAAGGAATCTAGCACCTCAACTAGAATAGTAAAAGAAGTTGCACATCAGGTATGCCTTAGATCCAAAGGGGTACTTAGAGATAAATAATGTGATACTAGTGACTTGGATAAATAAACAAAGAAGGAGATAGAGGCCCCATTGGGGATAGAAGATAAGAAGGTTAGTGCTATAAAAACTCATGCTAAAGAGCTATGAAAAGAGGAAATGGATTAGGGGTAAAATTCCATGGAAGAACCCCTAAAAGAAGAACACAATGGTGGGTATAACACCAAATAAAAAGAGGAAATGGAAAAGTAGGGAGTCTGATGAAGAACCCCAAGAAGAAGAAGGCATTGGCACCAACACCAGCACTAGCAAATAAGAAGAGGAAATGAGTGAGGAAGAAGAATATGAGCTAGGAAATAGGGAAAGAGTGAAATAGGGGTTCAAAGAGGATGATAACTTCTATATGATGGAGTATATACCACCAAATACTACCTCAACCCTGAAATTCCACCAAGTTTCTTAGGTGATGGATTGCTACATTGATGATCCCTAGTTTGAGGTTCTAGAAAAATCACTTCAAAGTTCCAAGAAGTTGAAGGAAGGGAATGAATACTAACTCATCGATCCTCAAGACATGAACCCTATACACTTAAATAATTCCATGATTAATATGGCCTTCATAGTAGTACATAAGGACCTCATCAATGATGTTCACACTAATAGCTGAAAGAAGATTGTATAAAAGACTAAGGTGTATCTTGAATTAATGAGGATCAAACTTATATAGATGGTTGAGTACATATAATAGGTAGATCCATCCCTTTTGGATAGTGTGGATACCTTAGGAATGAAAGAAGTTGATAAGGTCTTTCCACTTATATAGTAGATTCTCCTTAAGATGAGGTCAGTGCTTGAGGAGCAAGAAAACCCCTATGAGGCCATAAAGAAAGAGTTGAAAAAAAAGATGGACATGGTAGAATACCTATTCACCAAAATGGAAGAGGGACTAAAGAAGTAGATACCATATTTTGCATCTTTTCCACCTAGCTAGTAGTCATCAATATACACCTTATAAAGGTAAAGGAGGAAAAAGATGCCTTGTTCCAACACTCCTTATTAGTGAGAATAATCAAGCATGTACAAGTGATGGATAAGGTCAACACTCTAAGCACCCAACTAAAGACCCAAGATCAAGACCTACAGGCTCTCTTATGTGCCTTTCAAATGAAGTCTAGTAAGTGGATATCCTAAATGGTGGAGTAAGATAAGAAAGGGAAAGGCTTGAATCCTTCAAAAGAGAACTATAAATCATAGATGTGCTCACCCTTAGGGCTACATATAATGAAGTATATGGCACCATTGAAGAAATCAAGCTCATTATTTAGGGCTTTGAAGACTTTAACATATAATTAGAGTAGGGTATGTGTGAGTTTTATGCACCTAAGTCACTAAAAGACTAGTCCAGGGTGGACTAGAAATTTTGTATGGTGTAATGTTAGGTTCCTTTTTATACCAATGACATGGACCATGCTAAATCAATAGATCTTGGTGTGAGTAAATATTGTCTAACTATTTCTCCATTTTGTACTTTTGCCACTAGCTGAAGGAATCCTTAAGGCTCCTACACTATTTGGTAGGTAGTTACATCATGATGACCTTCAAAGGACATCCATATAGGAAAGTTTACATGATGTCATAGGAAGATAAGGTGTTAGAGTGGTGGATTATGTGGGTATAATGACCCCAAATGATAGCTCAACATCTAGTGTGTACTCATCCAACCTAGGCAACATAGTGGAGATGGCAATACAACAACCCCCAACAATAAATCATCACTTGGCATGTGCCCATCTAACCTAGTGAAAATATACCCTTTTGCCTATAAAAAGGCTTATATTTGAAGATAAAAAGGTGATTAAAGTATCAAATCTCTATTGAAATGCAGATCCAATATTAAAATTTTCTAATCTATATGAAATAGGTTAGGTATTCAAAATGTATAGCCCAATCTCACCTGTAAATCATTGTGTATGAGTAATGTTAAGTATTAGCATATTCTCTACTTTTATATCTTAAACTTTTTATGTTAAAAAATGAATTAATGAGGAATGCTATTGAGGTAATGGAGTATTGAATCTTGCATTATAGTTAGCATTGTGATATGTTATGACTTAGTTTTATGTAAATAATGATATAGTTTATTTACTTTGAATGTATTGTGATATAAATGTTGATCCCTAGTCACTAATGTCATTCTTATGCCATATAGTGAATTTAACCTACCTATAAAATATACTAAGTATTGGAACCTCAATGCACTAAGACTCTAAGACCCACACCGAGAGCACTACCTTGAGAATGAGCACTTGGACCCAATCCATTCCCATGACTTATCTAAGCAACTAAATGACCCTAAACTAGATATTACCTTAGCTTGTGCCATCAATAGTTCTCTCTATTCAGAGATGAAATTACACCTTAGGAATTAGTCCCTTAATAAGGATCACACCTATTAAACTTCCCTAGGATAGCCTAGCATTGGTAGACTACCTGAACCTATCTTGCCAATGACAAAATACCATTAAAACCCAAGTTATTCCATGTTTTAACTATCTAAACATGAGCCAAATAACTTCATTTTTACACTTCAAGTGAGCTCATAAAAATTGTTCCTTATGTGAAATTGATGCCAACATAGTAGTGTGTTAAATGTTATGCACATACCCTATCATGCTTGTGCCTAGCTACATCAAGTCTAAAACTAACTTGGCTTGATGGATAATCACATGACTATGTGAAAAATCTAAACAAGATAAATAAATTACAACAAGAATGTTGTAGACTCCCTAAGGATCATCTATATGGATATTGGAGGTTTGACCAATCCATATTCAGTATGAACAATTACTTACAAGTTGACTATTTATTTGTTCATGGTGTTTTTTATGTACAATTCAAATGTTTAATAGGTTTTTCATATGTATAAGTGTGTAGTTATAAATTCAATCATTTGAAGATGGCTTAGGAGTCATGTGACATGGACCTATGTGATTTGAAGCAGTCTTATGTTCCTATTTATGCTTGATGAAGTGCTAAAAGAATGATTAGTTCTATATGAGACATAAAAGGGTTACTAAGGCATAATTTAAAGATGTTTCTACTTAAGTGTGACCTATGTATGATATTTCCAACCATTATTCTTGAGGGTTGATCAATTATGTGTGTAATAGATGCCTTAGGTGCTAAGGAAAGTCACATGGTTGACCAAGATGGGTTAGATAAATTTCCTTGGTTGATAAGTCAAGTCACTAGTTAACCAATGGAGTTTAATATTATAGAGATATGGAGACTTAATCTAGCATATCATATCCATTTGTTGTAGTATAATATCGCAAAAATGTCTTTGAAAGTGGCTTCATTTCGGCAATCAAATCTGGTATAGTGGTCAAGTATATGAGAGAGTGAAAACTTTAATTGGATGGAATTTTAAGAACCACATATGGAATATAAGCCTGTGATGTGTCATAAAATGTGTCACATACTCCCTTGTATGGATAATATTGGAAAATTCAAGGCAAATTTGGTGCCAAGTGTGAGGGGTGAGTGAAAGAGAAGTTATTTGGACTACAAGTAGTGTTAACTCTTATGCAAAAGAATCCTAGTGATTAGGGATGCAAAAAATTAAGGTTGTATCATGTATACAACCCCTCCCAATAATCTAAATCATCATATATCTCCATATTTAGCTATGGGATGTTCCAAAAGGGTCAAATGATAAAGGCAATTTCTAAGCAAGTAAAAGGAATTATACACCACATTTTAGGAGTTTCATGACTTTTAGGAACATTTGTCCTCTAATACCTTGCATGTTCTATTTCCTAATTCATTATCATATATGTTTAACTCCTCTTATTTTTAAAAGTTTTCTTATGACTCTTGGACTTCTCTCTTCTCACATTTCTATCAAATTCTATAAGTAGTAGCCATTTTGGCTCTTCTAGACTAATACCACACCATGTATGGTGAAGACTTGATAGAATGATATTGAATTTTACCTTTTAATAATTAATATAAATCTATTTTTAAGTTCATGAACATTTTTATAAGTGTAAAAAGTGATGTATGGTGAAGCTAGGTATAACTCTCTATCCTTAATTGCCTTATCCCCTCATGTTTATGCTATAATTACTATTTTAAAAAGGTCATATAGAGTGTACTAAAGTGTATTATGCTCCTTTAAAGTGTAAAATTTTCATTAGAGTGTGAATTATTCCATTTTATTCATTTACCTTGTGTTATCTCATGCACACAACCTCTATGTTGAAATATTTATGTTAGCATCTCTTAGGACATTTAAACTAGTTTATATGTCTTGTTTCATTGTGAAAAAAGTATGATGGTCATGTGGAAATAATATTGGTGTATCACCCCCTTATATTAGTTTTAATTCATTCAAATTCTAACTCTTTCCCTATAACAACTAATTAGTTAGGGGATAAGCAATTAAAGATACATACAAGGAGCTAGCCCATAAATCTAGAGGCCTACTTCTACCTATAGGTACACCCACATACCTATAAGTATTACCATGTTCCCCAAATACTTAAGAGGCTTGAACACCCTCTTATAGTGTGCAAGATTTGGTGATAATAGTTACATTTCAAGTTTGTGTAATATTAGTCATATATTATCAGTTATACTTAGTTTATTCTCAATTTTACATATAATCATACCAATTTGCTCATATTGGGGGAATAATGTGTGGAATAATCACTCTCATTTAATTAACTTATATACAGATACATAGATTGAAAAAACACAATCTATAATCCATATATAGAAATCTCAAAATTGGAGGCATGTGTATGGTAAATTATTTTCACATGTGCAATTTTGCACTAGTTCATCTTAGATGGAATGACAAATCCATGTCATTATCCATGTTGTATAGTTTAGACAAAATTTACACCATTTTTCACACCAAATTTATGCCTTATTCCATTTATAATAGCTGACATTTTTGTGTAGTCCCTGAAGTACATTCCTAAGTGCCCAAGTGACCCCTGGGCCATTTTACATTTTAGAGTTTCCAAGTAGTCCCAAATCCATCATACATGGTTTTAGTTTTATCACGTAAATTTAATCACACCATATATTTTTATTCATAGATGCATGTACTACACATGGGTGGGCAATGATGGATTCATGGCCTACTTGAGTTCTTGAGCCACCTACATAGGAGGTTTGGACAAGCCATCAGTCTAATCTAAGTTATTAATAGATTATGATAAACTAAGTAGGGATGGGAAATGATGGATACAAATCTAAATTGAGATATTTAACCACCCAAATAAGAGGATTAATCAATACATCAACTCAGTCTAAATTATTCATTGATTTGATCACGAGTTACACACATGTAAAGGATGTCACCAGGTTTTTGCATTGATTTATGTACCCAATAAAGTATATTTATTCCTTACCTCTCTCTCTTAACTCATTACTTAGTATTTTATTTTATTTTTATATTCCTTAAGTAATAGCTAATTCATTGATGATTCATTTATAGCTTATGCAAAGGAGTATGCTTTAGAAACTCAGACCCAGATTCACAAAATTCACATCACATATAAGTCTAGGTATGTTTAGTTTTCCTTTTTCATAGTTATTTCACTTTTATTAATTTATAGAATAAAAGGGATTAAAATATAATCATATATAATTTAACTTGAGTGTAATGAGTGTCACTTGAGACCATCCTACCCCTAGTTTATCCCTTGACATATCTTAGGGCTTCTTTTGATCTTTATCTAGCTTTTGTGTAGGTCTAACCCATCCCTAAGAATTCCAAAAGGAGACATAGATATTCCCCTAGGAATTTAGTTACTTAAATCCCCAAGTTTTACCACTTGGACACTAACACACTTCTTTAGACACTATCACATTGCATTAGTGACCAAGGGACCATGCTAGTGTCCCTTACCTCTTTTCAACCCCAAAAAACATATTTATAGTTCTAAAATCACCTTAGGATTGACCTAGATTCAAATCAAATCCTAAAAATAACCAAATTAATATATACACCACTTTTATCCTTTTACCCACTAGATGGAATTTAGATGAAACTACACACTAATAATATAAAAACCAAGTTGTTAAAATCAAGGTCATTGCTCCCTATTCTACCCTACTTATATATACATCCATCTATAGAAGTCCTAAGATTAGTTTAGTCATATTTATAGTCTCAAGCCTTACTCAAAGCAATCAAACTAGAAATCATACTTGCATTAATTTTTTTTTCACTAAGCACTTAGGTGGGAGAACTATATTGGGCTTCATACCTCCTTAGAGTATTGGTATATAGACAACTCTTAACATAGTGGAGTTTTGAGGTCATTTCTAGTTATCCATCCAACATTACACTCTTTTTCTACTTTTGATTCTCAAATAACCTAAAAACATGTAGTTATAGGGTTTTACACCCAAAATCAATCATAATAGGAAATAGGTAATTAATCATGGTTCATCCATAGAGGCATAGGTGTCTCAAACCTAGACAAAGACACATACAAAATGTCATAGTCCATGACTATAAGGGACACTATTATTCTAAATTTTTTGGGAATATTGGGGTTTTATTCCTAATTTATTTAAAGGTTTAGAATAGGAAATCAGTGAGTAATATTGCAATAATTAAGCTACTTATTTATAAAATTTGAATGTAATTCAAACTTTTTTAAAATAGTAAGTATAGGGAAGAAAATAAAACTTCACTAGAAACTAACTGATCTGACTAAGATAAAGGATGGAATTTACTATGCAGGCCTAGGATACTATCATAAAATAAGATCTAAACTTCATTTTGTGATTAGATAATAGAACCAAAATTGGACAAGAGTGGTACTAAAACTATAGTCCACCTTTACCACTATTGTCTTGAGGGTCTCAAATTTTTGTGTTTTGTTTAGTAGGTCTGTGTGACCCTGTTTCTAAAGTTTTAATAACTAAAATTCTATAGAGCTCCTTATAAAGTGGATTTTGTCCTTAAACCCTATCTTTTATTATGTTTTTATCAATTTTGAGTGAGAAGGGGGTTTAGTGTGTGTAATATTCACTAGACGTGGATCCACACCCTTTGTGTGAGCATGTTGCCTACATACCAATACTCTGAAGATGGATCAAGTCATATGTAGTTCTCCCACTTGATGTTATTTATGTAATTGTGTATATGAAGATGAAAAATGCTAAATTAGAGGTACTTGAGATGACTAGGGACTAATGTAAGGATTTGAATGAATTTGTAAATTTGTTGGTTGGCTATATGTAGAGAATAAAGAAGATTTCTTGAGTGGTCTTGCTTGTATTTTCATTTATTTAGTTATAGTTACCAATCCTTTCCAAATGATCTTTGAATGGGATTTTATAAGGATTTATTATTCATGGGTTGGATGTACTCGTATTAGGCCAACAAGGAGAAGCATGGGGAACTATAAGGAATTGATCATTGGGGCTACAAATAGACTTGGATAATAATAATAGAAGTGGATAAGAGTGGTACCAGTACTATATTCCAAGTGTGGTGTTATTGTCTTAAGTAGACAGGACTTGGGGGGTGGATCTATCATGGAAAGAAGAGTCTACCTCATTTGGGATAAAGTCCGAAAGGCTATGAATGATTGTGAATCAATGAAAACAAGCCTATGAGGGTCATGAGAGAAAGAAAGAGGGACGTGTGGGTTGGATGTCATTCATCATGCTCAAGTTACCAATTTTTGCATTTGATATGATTACATATGCCTCCCCTTTATTTTGTTAAGTTGTGGAGCTAAAAGCTTCACTGATGCAAATAGAGGAGGTTGCTAAGTTGCAGAGCAATCGATGTCAGCCTATCAATCAACGTCAATCATATTCAGCTATGAAGTAACCGACATCAGTTAGGGGTCAACCAACATCAGTCAGATAGGAATCGACGTCGACAACTTGTGTGTGTGTGTGTGTGTTTGCATGCGCTTCCAGAACAGGTCTAATTTTAGATGGATAGTTAGTTTACATGTAAAAGACTAATTTTAGTCTTGAGTCTGCATTTTTAATTATTGTAATTAGGAAGTCTAATTGTTGTTTGTATGGGATCTATTTAATAGACCCATGGGGCTATATTGTAATCAAGGACAAGGAAGAGATCCTTCCAATTGTAAGATCAGTTGATCTGTAGGTTGTGCAAGATCAAGGGAGATCTACATGGTAAGTAAGGTCAATTGATCTATAGGTGTGTGTGTACAAGGTCAAAGGAGATCTGTGGGGTAGTAAGATCAAGGAGATTTGCAACACAATAAGGAACAAGATCAGGGAGATCTACTTAGAGTACTTTGAGTACTTGGTGGTACTGGCAATATTGTTATTGACTGGTGGAGGGTACAATTCTATGTTTGAATTGTGGTTGTAATTGATTGTGAGAGAGAGAGATCTTGAGAGAGAATTACTGGTATGCCCAAGAGGTGTGGGTAGAGTGTGATTTCTTCATTGTATTTCCTTTTAGAAGAGTGTTAATACAAGATTGTATTGTCTCTCATATTTTGTGATGTTTTTGAATTCTAGTTACTTATTACTTCTAGTTAAATTCCGTGTTTAGTTACTTATACAAAGGTAATCAATTGTGCTCTTAATCTTGACAATTGGTATCAGAGCTTTCTACTCCTAGATCCTAACAAGAGGGTATGCCCAAGAGGTGTGGGAAGAGTGTGATTTCTTCATTGTATTTCCTTCTGGAAGAATGTTAATACAAGATTGTATTGTCTCTCATATTCTATGTTGTTTCTGAATTCTAGTTACTTATTACTTCTGGTTAAATTCCATGTTTAGTTGCTTATACAAAGGCAATCAATTGTGCTCTTAATCTTGACAATTGGTATCAGAGCTTTCTACTCCTAAATCCTGGCAAGTGGTATCATAGCCTAGTTTGGAGCAAGTTAGTGTTTGTTGATTACAGGTCACTCACAGGGGTTTTTGATTGAGTGGGAGTAAAGCAATGGCAGAAGAAAGTAAGCTAAGAATAGAGAAATTTAATGGAAATAATTATCAATTATGGAAGATGTAGATAGAAGATTATCTATATCAGAAAGATCTGTACTTACCGTAGGGTGGGGTTGCAAGCAAGCCAACAGATATGAAAGATGAAGAATGGAATGTTCTTGATTGGAAGGCTCTGGGATCTATAAGGTTGAGCCTGGCATCGTCTATGATTTCTAACTTATCACAGGCTAAAACAATGGTAGAGTTAATGGAATCTTTGGCAAATTTATATGAAAAACCCTCAGCTTTGAATAAGGTATTTCTTATGAAGCAATTATTTAATTTACAAATGCAGGAAGGTGGATTGGTACATAGTCATCTTAGTGATTTCCATGGATTAGTAAATCAATTAATTTCAGTCAATATAGCTTTTGATGATGAAATTAAGGCTCTCTTAATCTTATGATCTTTACTTGAAAGTTGGGATAGTTTGGTAATGGCAGTTAGTAATACTGCGTTTGCTTCAAATATCTTGAAAGTTGATGATGTTGTTAGTGTAATCTTGAATGAATAAATTCACAAGAAAAGCATAGGGGAATCATCAGGTAATGCTTTAAGTGTTGAAAGTAGGGGAAATTAAAGAAAGAAGATCGAGCAAGGGAAATCAAGATCAAAGATAGGCAGGAGATCTAGATCTAGGCATGGCAGTATAATCTGATAGAATTGTGGAAAGAAAGGGCATGTAAAGAAAGATTTTTGGTTGAAAGAAGATTAACATGAAGGAAATGAAGACGCAGATGTTATAGGTATTGTTGTACAAGATGTTCTTATATGTTCCTTGGATAAAGTGCAATCTTGGGCTTTAGATTCTAGTGCCTCTTTCCATGCAACTAAAAATAGAGAATTTTTCCATGATTATGTCCAAGGAGACTTTGGAAATATTTATTTAAGGGATGGTAAGCCTTGTCAAATGGTTGGAAAAGGGAAAGTGCAGCTGAAATTGCAAACAGGCAACACATGGGTGTTGAAGGAGGTCATGCACGTCCCAGTCTTGAAGTAGAATTTGATTTATGTAGTAAAGTTGGGTGATGAGGGATACACAGTAACTCTCACAGTAGAATCTTGGAAAGTTTCCAAGGGTGCACTTGTTTTAGCAAGAGGTAAGAAAGTAGGTACTCTTTATCTATCTACTTGTATTACTGATTCTCCTTCTGGTTTATCTACTTCAGATGTAGATGCAAAGATGTGGCTCTGTAGTCTTGGTCACATGAGTAATAAGGGAATGCATGTTATTGAGTCAAAAGGTAAGAGTTCAGATTTAGAGAGCATAGATCAAGATTTCTATAAGCAATAGAAGAAAGTGAGGTTTCTTGAAACTGATGCTACAAGAAAGGATTGGGTTTATTGCATAAAGAGGAAATTTGATGTTTTTGACAAGAATAGGAAAGCCTTAATTTTCAAGGAGAAGATGATGGATAGAGATCAGCTCAAGGGGCTAAATAATTTTGAGTAGGGCAGTTTGGACAAGGTTATGATCCAAAGTGAGCTCACGGGTAAAAATCATCACTCACAGGAAAACATAGTTACCGACATCGATCAAGTGAGAACTGACATCAAACAAGTAGGTATCGACATCGGTCATGTGTAGATCAAAGTTGGTGGTGTCAGGTAGGTGGACACCAACATCAATCAGGGAACTGACATTGACAGTCAGGTCGATCACATGGAATCAACATCAATCGGGTGTAGACTGAGAGATGATCGAGATCGGTCACTATTAAAATGGATTTTGGGAAGATAACAAGCTATCAAGGAGTCTTAAATGCCCATGTGGAGGATTGAAAGAGTAAGTAAGCCTCAAATTCATTATTCCCCTTCTTTACACTACTTGTTGCTCACTGATGGTCAAGAACCAGGATGTTTTGAAGAGGCAAAGTAGGTAGAATCTAGGAAATAGTGGGAGCATGGCATGAATGAGGAAATTGATTCTTTGGGAAAAAACCAAACAGGAGATTTGGTAGAGTTGCTAGCCCAAAAAAAAGCACTGAAAGATGAATGGATTCCTAGGTTAAAGAAAGGAGAGAATGGACACGTGAGATAGAAGGCCAAGTTATATGGTCTTGAGCAGGCTGCAGGACAATGGTGTTTAAGGTTTGATATGTGTATGACAAAGCATGGCTTTAGTCAATGTCAATGTGACCATTATGTTTACCTTACCAAGTTGGATAATATTAGCTACATTATAATGTTACTGTATGTAGTGTATATGGTTGTTTTAGGGTCACACATGCAGGGAGTTGCTGAGCTAAAGGTAAAATTAGTTCATAAGTTTGCCATGAAGGATTTGGGAGTAGTAAAATTCTTTGGCATGAGTATTTCTAGAGATAGAAAAAGTCACAAGTTGATGTTGTCTCAGGAGGATTATGTTAATAAGGTAGTGGAGAGGTTCATTATGTAGGATGTAGAACCAGTTAGCACACCTATGGATGGACAGTTCACAGAATAGTGTCCCAAATCACATGATGAGGTTGAGTACATGAGTACTAGACTTGAGATTACCCAAGCAGTGGGAGTTGTCAGCAAGTTTGTGGCCAATTTGGAAAAGGAGCACTAGAAATTAGTTCAGTTGATTCTCAAGTATCTGAGAGGGACCAGCAGTAGGTATACATGTTATGCAGGGTCAAGCACTTCTCTACATGGGTATGTAGATTTGGATATGGCAGGTGACTTGGATGACAGAATAAGCACCATATGATATGTGTCCACTATGGTGGTTGGTCTTCAAGATTAAACTTGAAGAGGGATGCAAGCTAGGAAACAAAATTAGATGATGTACATGTACAAGTATAGGTGCAGTTGTTTATCTCCAAGTGGGAGATTGTTAAGTTGTGGAGCTAAAAGCTTCACTGATGCAAATGGAGGAGGTTGTTGAGTTCTAGAGCAACCGACGTTGGCCTATCAGCTGACATTAGTTAGGGGTTAGTCAACATCGGTCAGATAGGAACTGATGTCAGCAACCTCTGTGTGTGTGTGCATTTGCATGTGCTTTTAGAACTGGTCTAATTTTAGATGGATAGTTAATTTGCATATAAAAGACTAATTTTAGTCTTGAGTTTGCATTTCTAATTATTGTAATTAGAAAGTCTAATTATTGTTTGTATGGGATCTATTTAATAGACCCATGGGGCTATATTGTAATCAAGGACAAGGAAGAGATCCTTCCAATTGTAAGATCAGTTGATCTATAAGTTGTGCAAGATCAAGGGAGATCTACATGGTAAGTAAGGTCATTTGATCTACAGGTGTGTGTGTGCAAGGTCAAAGGAGATATGTGGGGTAGCAAGATCAAGGAGATCTATAACACAATAAGGAGCAAGATCAGGGAGATCTACTTAGAGTACTTGAGTACTTAGTGGTACTGGCAGTATTGTTACTGACTGGTGGAGGGTATAACTCTGTGTTTGAGTTGTGGTTGTAATTGATTTTGAGAGAGAGAACTCTTGAGGGAGAATTATTGGTACACCCAAGAGGTGTGGGAAGAGTGTGATCTCTTCATTGTATTTCTTTTTGGAAGAGTGTTAATACAAGATTGTATTGTCTCTCATATTCTGTGCTATTTCTAAATTCTAGTTACTTATTACTTTTGGTTAAATTCCGTGTTTAGTTGCTTATACAAAGGTAATCAATTTTGATCTTAATCCTGACAATTGGTATTAGAGCTTTCTACTCCTAGATCTTGACATATTTTAGTGATGCAGCAAAGCAAAATATTAGGATAAAGGAAAAATTAAAAGCATACCTAAACTTACTTACAAAGGCGAATCTCATGAAGTTGTGTGATGTTGGATTTTCATAAAGAGAACATGTTATAGAGTGTAAATCTACAAAATAAAACAAAGAGTAGATTAGTTCTTAATAGATACGCTATATCTATAATAAGAATGTACAAAGCTAGTTAAGAGAGAGAGAGGAAAAGAAAGGAATGAATACAGCTCACTAGGTATGTGAATGAATCAAAAACCTATTGTGTTATTGATTAATGTTGGGTGATGTTGGATGTGTGTTAAAATAAGAGTAATATCTTGAATAGAGATGAGTGCTCAATTCCTCAAAAGTGGCTTAAGAATGTAAAGGCTAGCCCTTTGTCTCCATCATCACCTACTAAGTGAATCTATGATGACAATGCATGTGTTGATCAATGCTTGGACTATGTGTTTAATCCCTCTAAATAGGTGGATCAAGAATATAAAGGATATCTAGTCCTTTAGATCCATCGTTACCCTATGAAGTGAAGCTATGAACTGATATCAGTATGAAATGTGTGTCATATGAGATGGATCTTGAAGCCCATGAATGATTTTTAATTTGAAAATGTTGGCTTGGATAGCTGAATATATACTGAAAACTAGGCCACTCTTGGCCACTCTAAAACTAGTGCACTTGGCTTATATGAAATCCACTCAGAAACTTGAAAACTCAAAGAACATGAAAAACTGAAGATTAGGCTTGTATGAAAGCCACTCCAAAATGATGCTAATTGCCTATAAATGGAATAAGGCATTCAATTTATGAGAATTTATAGGTAATGATGAACTCAAAAATAAATGGAAACAAATATGTCATGTAGATTACCCCCAATCACTAGTGTCTTACACATGGATTCTGATCCAGAAGTCATATCAGCTACCTATCTAGAACTAGAGGTGGGAGATATCATGCCATGTAAGATACCCCTTATATCTAGATTATCTAGGCAAAAGTGTGCTAAAAACTACTAATTTGGAAGTGTTCTTACTATGAAAAACTATAACTAAACCTAATTTTCTACCCATTTTTAGAAAATCTAGCTTTTTTGCTATTTAGACAGGATTAGAAATGGATAGTAGTGGTGTCAGCATTATTGTCCAACCTGGATGCTATTGTCCTAGGATAAATATAATGAGTATTATGGATTATTGACTATCTACCTAGTCTATTTTGATTTATAGTTACTAGTTTAGGTGTTTTAAAACTAATTTTTCAACTATTAGGAGCTGTGGTCTCTATGACAAAGACCCTTGTTTTTTATCTCCTCTTTTCAGGGTATAAATTAAGACCCTACAATGATTTATCTTAGAATAAAGAGCCCTACAAGTGTGTTATGATTCAAATACATGATATAGTAATGATAATTTATAAGATATCTTGAGATATAACATGGTTTGTATTGAGAGATTATAGTTGTTAGTTTTTATATTTCACGGATGGATGGAGCATGATGTCCATCATGGCATCCAAAAAAAAAGAGAAATGCATGATGTGGATCATGTCATTGTAAACAGTGAGAATCAAACAAGCAACAATCACACAAAGCAAGAAGTAAGAAGCGTATAAGAGTGGACAAGGGGCCAAGAAGACAAGGGACATGGGCATATGCAAGCATACAATGCATGTTCAAATTCCATGTACACATGCCATTAGAAGAAGCAAGGTTGGTGTAAAATCCACAATCACATAAAAGAATACAAATAAAGGAAATTGGAAAATTTCCTAAGGCACATACATGAATAGAAACAAATGACATTGGCAAATGTCCTAAGGCACATATAAGAGACAAACAAGAACTAAGAAATTCAATCACATATAGCTATGTAGAGCAAGGGAGGAAAGAAAGTAAAAAATTATAAATACTATCACATCTAAATAATAAAAACAAGAAGTGAAAGTATGAAAGACATGTTAGTACAAGACTAGGTGTATGCTAAGAAAATACATGAGTGTTATATACTAGTGACTATCAATAGAGTAATCTATGTAAACTAGTAAGTAATGTACATTTACATTATAACTAGAGTATGTGGTGTAAGAATGACATAACTTGGATGGTGTAGTCATGTAGAAGATGCCCCTAGTAGGTATGTATATTGATGTATGTCTTGATGTAGAAGTAGGATGCCCCCTCAATGGGTAGAGTGAAGCAATGAAGGAGCTAAAAGTCACTGCACACACTCAAAGAAGATCAAGTGAATTAGGTTAATGTAGATAAATTGACAAACAATAACTAAGAATAGGAAATGTAAGTCTAGAATTATAGTATAAATGTAAACCATGGATGATGTATATAATTGAAAATTTTTGGTGTTTTTTGGATTATTTGCATGTTTTTATATTGTGAAATATTTAAATGTTTTTGGATTTTTGTTGTTTTAAATTATTTTTAAAATTTTGATGTTTTGTATTATTTTTGAATTTTGAAATATTTTAATGTTTTTTTTATTTTTGATATAAGCTATGTAAAATCAATCATGAGGAAACTATGTATAGAAAATATTGAGAAACTATGTACAAGTAAGCAAAAAGAAACTATGTACAAGTAATTGAAAGGAAGCAATATACAAATAATTTTGAAAAATTATGTAGAAGTAAGCTGAGACAAAAATGATACTAACTGATGAGTCTTAGAAGATACTCCATATCATCTTGTCCTATATCAAACAAAGGAATCATGTGTGATCATGAGGCATGAGGGAATGGATGTGAATATAACTTTGAATATTTGGATTCATTGTTGGTATCTTGGAAATCATAATAACTTGTATTGTTCCACTCATCATTAATCTTGATTTTAAACTAATGAAATGCTAGTGTTGACTTTTGTTTTATCTAGATCTTTTCTTTTGATAAATTATGTATGTAAATGATTTTCTTTAGGATGTTCAATAAATCCCAAACCTTGGTGACAAACATTATCAGCTACTAGAATAGGAGTAGTGATGCATTGAGCCTACTTGCCTAAACCTTAAACTTGATAATAAAATTGGTGTAGATATTTTTTACCAAACCCATACTGCTTTGAAAGTTGAGCCTCATTTTGGAGAGGTAGATTTGCATCTTTTTCATAATTTACCTCTACTTTTGGTATTGTTCCTTGCTCTGATTTTGCTTTTTATCCTTTTGTTATTTTGAGTTATGCTTTGGTAACCACTTTTATAATATTTTTGGATTTGACTCTTTATGGATGTATTCATGTTCTACTATGTATTGCTTGACTTATTTCCCTTGTATATGGTCCTCATTAGCAATTATATTCTTTATATGTTTTTTAATGCCAAACATGAATTTGTGTGATGGCTATGTATTCTATGATATGAATAATAATATATAGATCTTTTCACTAGATGTAGAGGAGGTAGTTTGATCAACTTAGATTTAATAATTTCCCTTAATACCTCACTTGAACTCTTATTTGATCTTTGAATTCTTCTTGAATCACTAATTGTAGAGCTACTTTCTTTTGATCTCTGGTTTTGATATGTAACATTGCTTGCAACCAATTGACTAGGTGAAGGTGCATATATATGATTGGCACTAGGGTACCTTTAATGCTTTTATATTATAATCTAATTTTACAATGTTGTGATCTTTTCATATAATATATGATTTTTATGATTGTAAATCTAAAATTATCTTGCTCATACTGGCGATTTGATTCCTTAGAGTGTCACAAGTGTAAACATTAGTTGCTTCGGGTTGAATATGAAGCACATATGTTGAAGAGGGTTTGAAGAATATATAGTTTGCATGTATGCATTAGGAAAAATAGTATAGGCTACCTCACCTTTTGAAGGGGTGATAGCATGGACTTGGTTAGAGGGAAAGTAGATATCAGCCTCTTGGAGGAGAGTAAGAGAAGGGAATTATTTATTGTGTGGATAATATAACATTGAAACTTGACAGGTGGTCTTTAGCTTATGAAATTAATAATTTATTTAGAAACCCTATATGTGGGATAAAATGCATGTAATTGGAGTTATAATTTGTATAGAATTATGTTTATAAAGAGCATTACACATGAGATATAACAAGTTTGGGATAGAAAGCATGAATTTGTGCATGAGGTATAAGAAACATTAACACGTATTATGACATTTATAATGTGTTTAACATGATAAACTTGAAAATGTTTCCATATGAGAGATAGATATCAAGAGATGAAGCCTTGTATTAAATACAAGTAAACTTTACTTTGAAGGAGAGGTATCTTTCTATGTTTAATAATGACTTTCTTAATATCATCCCATGTTATGAAAATTAGGCATGAAAAGCAAAGAATGAAGCTTTGTATTAACCTATGGTAAACTTAATCATTCATGTACATGATAGGAACAAGTATGGTCTCCTTATTATTTGCTAAAAATGCAAGAAATATTTAAAAATAAGTGAGATCCATTTTTGAAACCTGATTTTAGATGTAAAGTGATATCTTAGGAAGCAAATAAGAACTAGTACATGCAACTATGGTTTGAAATATTATTAATTTGAAAATTACTATGAAATTTTAAAATTACTATGAAATTTAAAAATTTAAAGTGAATTTTTGAGTTTAATATGCTAGTAAAAAATTAAAAAATTATTGGAAATTTACTAGGAAAATACTGGGACCTACTATGGGCAATTAGGGTTTGAATTTTTTTTTTTTTTAAAATTACTAATAAATTTTAAAAATTAATTCAATTTATGATTTTATTAAGCAAGTAAAAATAGGAAAAATTAGAAGTGAATTTAGCCTAGGGTTTTTGGAGTTTTTTTATGCACAAACAAAGTAAGTCAAGTTCACCAAATATTTTAATAATTTTGAGAATATTGGGGTTTTATTCCTAATTTAGTTGAAGGTCTAGAATAAGAAATCAATGAGTAATATTGTAATAATTAATCTATTAATTTTTAAAATTTTATTGCAATTTGAAATTTCTAAAAATATTAAGTATAGGGAAGAAAACAAAACCTGGGTATAAATTGATTGATGTAACTATGACAGCGGCTAGAATTTATTGTGTAGCCCTTGGACACTATCACAAACTAAGATCTAAACATCATTTTGTGATTGGATAGGATCACCAAAACTTGATAGGAGTGGCACCAACATTGTATTCCACCTCTGTCATGATTGTCTTGAGGGTCTCAGCTTTCTAGGTTTTGTTTAGTAGGTCTATGTGACCCTATCTACAAAGTTTTAGTAGATAAAAGTCTGTAGAGATCCTTTTAGAGTGGATTTTATCCTCTAATATTATATTTCATTATGTTTTAATCAATTTTGAGAGAGAAGATGGGGGTTAGTGTGTTTAAGATTCACTAGATGTGGATCCATACCCCTTGTGTGGGCACACTACCTACATACCAATACTCCAAAGAGGAATCAAGTAATATTTAGTTCTCCCACTTGATGTGATTTGTGCAATTGTGTATATGAAGATGAAAAATGCTAAACTAAGGGTATGTGAGATGACTAGGGACTAGTGTAAGGATTTTAATGAGCTTTTAAGTGTGTTGGTTGGTTTTATGTAGAGAATAAGGAAGATTGATTGAGTGGTATTAACTGTATTCTTCCTTTCTTAGTGATAGTTGCCAACCCTTTCCAAATGATCTTTAAATGGGATTTTATATGGATGTATTAGTCATGGGTTAGATGTGCTCATGTTAGGCTTATAAGAATAAGCATGGGGAATTGGAAAGAAATAACCATTGGGTCTAAAAATGTATTTGGAAAATATAACTAAAATTTCATAGGAGAGGCATCAGTGTTATAGTCCAAGTGTGGTGCTATTGTCTTGAGCAGATAGAACTGGGGGATATATCTATCATGGTAAGATGAGTCTAGTTCATTTGGAATTAAGTTTAAAAATCTATGGATGACTGAGAATCAATGAAAAAAATCCTATGAGTGTCTTGAGAGCAAGAAAGAGGGACCTATGGTTTAGGTGTCACTTGTCATGCTCAAGTTACCAATTTTAGAATTTTATGTGACTACAAATATCATGCCCCTAAAGATAGTGGACACTAACATGGTTTTCTAATATCCATTAGCCATGATACTATCTAGGAGTTTTGGGTCCTATTTCTAGTTTATGACACTTTGACTAGTTTTTTTAATAGTGTTTAGCCTCTTAATCCTCTATCTCAATCAATTTCTGACTAAGTACATCTTTATGTGATTCATTATTATTTATATAATATTTAGACCAGGTAAATTATTTTACAAATCAATGGCTATATTTATTGCATATTTATCCACTTATTTATTGTTCCAACCCTTTAACAACCTAGGTTTTAAAAATCCATAATACCCTAAAAAGTTAAATTAATAGCACAATTTAGTTACAACTCATAAAATACCTTAACAAGTGGATACTCATCATTTTTATTTTCAATAGGTTAGAATACAATGTCACCTCACATAATTTTGAGTGTATATCTCAAGAACTACCCAAAAATAATTGAATATTACAAGAATGGTAAGAAAGAGTGGATATTGCTAGGCACAACTTGAAAAAAGTGATAGAGAGGATGAGGAAGTATGTTGATTATGATGTTATTTTTTTAACAAGAATTATTTATGCCTATGGAATAATTAATTTTATTCATAATTTTTGGTCAAGGTTTTCCTTCCTACTCTACAATATTTGCCTAAAAGGTTAAATATCTCATTAAATTATAATGTGATGAGTGTGGTAGATCCTTCCTAGAACCACTAGGATTATTTCAACCAATAATTTGGTAAAAGATATGATACCTTCATGATAAATTTATTCAAATATACTTTGATTAATTCTAATTATATTTTAATTTTATCTCACATAGGTATACTTTCCATCCATTAATAGTAATAGCTTCCATTCATGTCATTTGCTTCCTCATCAAACCCATTTAGTGGAATTGAACCTCCACCTATGAAGAGAAAACTTTATGTATCTCCTAAACTAGATGACATATTTATCAACCATAGGGCCCCCAATATTAAACAAACATTGGCTTATTATCTTAATGATTAATTTCAAAAAAAGTAATTAAATCATTTCTTGATGAAAAATTAGATTTGGGACATTATTTTCTTATTTCCATTGAAAGTGATATCTACTCTACCTCAGTTCAGATTTCAATCTTTTCAAAAGGTTATGTTGAGTCCCTTTGGTGTTTAACTGATCTCACCATAATTTTAAAAACTAATGTTAATAGTATTCTAATATTTTATGATGTTCAATGTTATGAACTCCATCACATATAAAGTAGAATGTATAGTGAATCCTTTATTGAATAAAAAAATAAGGGTAAAGACATGTAAAAACTCAATTAACCTAAGCATAACCAAGCATAAAATGATAAAACATTTTGGGTAGTGTCGATATGGTAGTTAATAAATAAAATATTCAATATTTAACTGTCAAAGTTCACACATAGTAAGAGTGGTTTAGTCGAAAGGATTGAAGGTAATATGTTATGAGGTCGAGATAGAGAAGGTTTAGAGAAAAAATATTTTGGTTAATAATATCCAACCATAAATTTGTACTGTAAATAAGCCCTCTAATCTATTTTAGTCATCACTGGTTACACATTTAAATCTATTTCAACCATCATTGGCTATGAATTTATCAAGTATAATTAGTAATATTTATTTTACATGTTTTCATTAAATTATCTTAACATTCTAATTTTGGTAGCATCACTCATTTAACCTATAGCAAGCATAAGAAGTAAGAAGATTTATTCTACTGTTTTATTTCAATTATCCCAACATTCTAATTTTTTGGTAACATCATTTTACCTGTATTAGTAGAGTATATTTCATATGTGTGTGTGTGTGTGTGTGTGTGTGTGTATATATATATATATATATATACACACACACACACACACACACACACACACATATGAAATATACTCTACTAATATATATATATATATATATATAGAGAGAGAGAGAGAGATAAGGATATGTTGTATAAAATCATATATATATTTGTCTAAAAAGAGTAAAGAAAAAAGAAGAGATTTACATGTAGAAAATCTAGTGGGGCTTGATGAAATTATGGATGATTTTGAAATGGATTACCAAGAGAAGAGGGAGAATAAGAAGGAGAAAATAAATATATAGGTTGGGATCTATGGAATGGAAGGGTGTAGAAAGAATAATTTAGCAAAATAATTATTCAATAACAAGTGGGATAAGTACTATGGATATTTTTTCTATTAGATGTCATTGAAAGTGAATTGTATTTGTTGCAATCAAAAATTCTCAAAGATATTGTCCCACATTTATAACCTACTACCTAATTTAAAAATATAATTGAAGGAAATATGAGTCTAAAGTTTTATATGCCAAAACATTAAAATTTAAAATTTTTATTGTTCTAGATAATATTGATGACAAGAAATGATTCTATGCTTTATTGGTTAGAATAGTTTGGTAATTTATCACAACCCATAATGAAGGGGTAATCATAAGGTTAGTCATTACCATTCATTATAAGTTTAAAGAAGAGAATTTAAAGCATTTATTTTTTATTTTTTATTAGCATTCATTCCACTAAAAAGATACAACTGATGATTACAACAATTTGGTTTAGATATTTGTGATAGTGTGTGGGGATTTACCTCTGTCTCTCCAAGTGCTGGGAAGCAATGTCTTTAGTAGAGACCAAAATCATTTTTTATTTGTACTATATTATGTTGGTAGGGAACCACATGAGGATTAAAGGTAGATAACTATGTCATATTAATCCATAGTCAAGGATCAAGCTCTGATTATACATGAAGCATGAATTTATATAATATGCAAAATATCTTTGTTGTAGAAGTGAAATCAAACATGAGAAAAAATAAGAATTTGCATTATCATTGAATCATTATCCAAAATAGATTTAGGAAATTTACATATATATTTGGAATATATACATGACCTTATATCCCCATGCATGTGGGATTAACTTCCCTAAGACCTAAAATAACACCTAAGTAAGTTAAACAACATGTGTAGGAAAATTATGTAGAAACAATGTTTGTTGTAGAAGCGAAATCAAACTTGAGAAAAAATATGCATTTTCATTATAATTAAACTATTAGACAAAATATACTTAGTAAATCTACACACACACAGAGAGAGAGAGAGATATATATATATATATATATAGATATATCTGGAAGATGTACATGACCCCACATCCCCATACATGTGGTATTATCTTCCACAATGACCTAAAATAACACCTAAGCAAGCTAAACATGTATAAAAAAAATGATAAATGGAAAATTTTTGGTATATTCAATGTTAGGTACCTTAGATAAACTCTTTGCTTCTAAACAAGATTTTGACATGTCTATAGACACATCTATATGAATTGTTTTTCAATAGATCCATCTACATCGAACAAGTTTTTTTCACTTAGGAAGAGGGACCAAATCCCAAGTGTTGTTCCTAATCAAGGAACTAGATTTATTTTCCATAGAATTACTCCACTCAAGAGTTATATATGCCTCATACAATTAACATGGATCAAAATAAATAAATGCTTATGGGTTATTATATTATTTTGAACATGTCCAAGTAGTGTCTAATAGATCTCCAACCAAAGGGTTAGTAGTTGGTAGTGTATGTCTAGCCCAAAGAGGACTCAAAGTAGAAGAGTAAGGAGGTGATTCCTCATCCTCTAAGTGATTACTAGGAGAGGAAAAATGTGAGTCCCCACCACTATTCTCATCATCATAACTAGAATAATAATCTAGATCATCACAAAGCTACTTAGGCAGATCTAAATCATCAAAATTGTCATCAAATCCTAGTGAGTCCAAGGAAGAGGGAAAAGTGTTAAGTTTGGAGTTTAAAGGAGCCTTCTAAAAATGAAAACTTATCTCAGTGAACAACTTATGATTGGTGGGATGTAAAACCTTGTATCCATTAACATTCTTAAGATATCTAATGATGCAAGGCCAACTCTAAGGTTTCATTGTCTTACATTTATTATTAGTAATGTGGGCCATA
>JARHVA010004985.1:815000-817500 GCA_037957365.1 Torreya grandis
AATATATAACCTTCAAGGCATTTATAGGGAAATATTGATTTCAAACGTCATAAAAACTAACATTATCATAACTCAATAAATTATAGCACATATATATGTAGTCTTTGATTGTATCTTGTAACCCTACCCATAAAAACTATAAACAATAAGAATAAAAAATTGAATATCCTAGAACTATATCCATATATTATTTTAATGTATTCCATAAATTTCCAATGAAGGGTATCATATCAAGAAATAAGCAGCCATAAGATATAAGGTTCATTCAAGGGAAATATAAGGATATGGAAATCTCAAGGTCCATCAAAGAAATAACAAAATAATACACACACACACACACACACACACACACACACACACACACACACACACACACACACACACACACACACACTCACACACACACACACACACACACACACACACACACACACACACACACACACACACACACACACACACACACACACACACACACACACACACACACACACACACACACACACACACACACACACACACACGCACGCACGCACGCACGCACGCACGCACGCACACACACACACACACACACGTTATCTATTTATACCCTTCACATTTTATATTATATGTCCAAAGAAAAAAAATTAGAATAAATATATACTTTAGGCTTTAGATCAATCAAAGGATAACATATACTCTCACTTTATATAACCACAAGAATAATTTCAAACAATGATACCACAAGTATGAGTATGCCCTCTTAAAATTATAATGTATTGAATCAAATTTTGTATTCAAATTGTTTTTTTTTATAAATTTGGTTTCATCTTCACACTAATGAAATCATGGATATCAAGGTTTTGTGGTTAGAGATCAAGACATAGATGAACTGTAAGTTCCCAGCTTGAGCTCCCAATGTTAGTTCTTCTTTATCAGCTTCTGTGCAAATCACCACAAAAAATACATTTTTTTAAACATTGGTAAATTAAATTAAATTGAACTTAGTTGTTTCTAATATATTTATTCATGGAGTTCACAGATATCTAAAATTTAATAATACTTAGAAAAAGAATTTATCAAATCTATCATATCCTATTATCCAATTTTATCCTTGGTAATCCCAAATCATTGGTAAATAATATTGGTTTGAATGTATTATTTTGTGATATATGTCTTCATGATTTGACCACGTTGATTTTTAATAAGTTTTGATATTCTTAAGCCTATTTAGGACATTAACTTTTCTAATGCAAAATTCACAACCAATTATATTTCTTATTCCATTCATATGGTTCTATCTATGTGTTTTGTTGGTTTTTGGTATGAAGGTGCATAGTTTTAGGAATGGATTGTGGTTCCCTTAAGTATTCCCTTAAACATAAAATACTAGTTCATAAATTAGTATATGTGTCTTTGTAATCTTGTGTCATCAAATAGTGTTACTCATGCACTAAGTAATCTTCAAAAACTAGTAGTTTAATAGTGGTAGAGGCATATTTAGAATCCTTTATGCTAAACTAATTTTAACCATTTTCATATGGTACCATTATTATAAATAGAATAGAGGACCTACATACAAATGAACTATGTACTCATAGAAATAGACACGGTAAATAATATAAGAGGAAAGACTATAAAACATTAAATGTTGTAAACAATAATGTAAACTTTTGGGATATTATTTATAAAATGATTTAGGTTATGGGAATATTTAGAGTGTTATTGGTTATTCATATATGCCATATAATTCAATATATGCAAACTTTTAAATTTGAATCATATATACTGAAGTTAAGTTCTTTAAAATCCATGTTAAACTCTACATCTAATTATTATATGAACCATGTTATTATGGCTAATGCACCTCAATAAAATTATGTGCATAAAACACTATATGATGGTTCATTTTTAGACTGAATGGGAGTTTATAGACATTTTATTAGATGGTGTATACCATATCTAAAGACTGATAAGTTATATGATGGGTTTATCATATTGATAATAATTTCAACATACTTTTAGGACATCTATGAAAAGTATGAAACCATCTCATAATTATCTCATACCAATTCCAATAGTCTAAGTTTTATGTTTCTTGTGATTAACATTTTATTTTTCCATATTTGTGATGGATGAATTGGAAGGAAACAAGTCTTACAAGAAATATTTGTTGAGTCGAAAGAAAATTTATGTAATTTTATCTATCACCCATGAAGGATAATTTTTTAATTCAATTAAATTCTAATGATATTAATTGATTGTTATATTACTTATTTTAGGAGAAATATTACAACATCCAATCATCATTTTTTTACATGCCCTAAATTTAAATATTCATGTGAAGTTACCTAAGTTACTAAGAGGGTTGTAGATGGTGCATCTACTAGTTAGGGTGGGACTCTCACCAAGTTGTGACAACCATTCAGTGGCCAATATCCCAAAAAATAATGTTGATTGTCATTTTATTATTTTTAAAAGATGAATGTAGTGAGGGGTCAACACATGTATTATTAATGAT